>JASFDF010000055.1:0-99468 GCA_036937115.1 Nidularia sp. FH-822889
ACCCAAACTCTACTCCCTCCCTCCACTCCCCTCTTGGCCACCACCCCCCTCCGAGCTGCCGCCTGACCTACGCGCATTCAAAATCCTCTACGACCCCACCATCGACTCTGCCTCCTCCTCCGCCCTCCCAAACGCCAAACCGCCCTCATATTATCGCGCTCTGATAGAGCACGTGCGTGCACACGACCCCGCGCGCGTGAAGGGCAAGGGCAAGGGCAAGGAAACGTTGACGCGCTTCGAGGGGGAGGTGCTGGAGGCGGAAGGCCCGGAGGGGGTGAAGGAGGAGACGGTTGTGTTGGGAGATCCGAGGAAGAGGGAGGGGTTTCGCAAGATGGTTAGTTTAAGGCCGGGGAGGAGCGAGTTTCATTTGTTGAAGTATGAGGTTAGTCTGCTTTTTTTTTTTTGTGCGGAGGTTATATATAGAAAAGCGCTGATGGATTATATCCCATCTTTTTCACGTTTATTCTAATTTTCATATTTCACACGACCCGAAACTCACTCCCTCTGCTATCCACAGCACGACCACAACTCCGCCGGCCCCCCACCCCCGGCCTCTGTGCTTGTCACCAACATCTCCCCGCTCACCTCCAACCACAACCTCCGGCGGCACTTCGGTGCGCACGGGCCCTTGCACTCCTTCGAGCCGCAGATCGACAAAGAGAATGGCTCCGCGCTCGGGGTAGTCTTCATCAAGTACGGCACGCACGACGAGGCGCGGCGGTGCGTGGAGAAGGAGAATGGGCGTCGCGGGGGCTTGGTCGGGATGGGCGGGGGACAAACGGAGGAGTGGCGCGTTGTGCTGGATGGAGAGGGAGTGAAGTTGCGCGCGGTGTTGAAGGAGTTGGAGGAGAGGAAGAAGCGGGAGAAGGATGAGAGGAAGAGGGAGAAGGAGGAGAGGGAGGCGCGGGAGAGGGAGGAGAAGGTACGCAGGGCAAATGCGAGTGCGAATGCTGCGAATGGGGTGAATGGGAGTGGGAGCAGCAGTGTGACTGGGGGGAAGCACGGCGGCCCGTCGACGCCGCATACCCCCGCGGTGAATACGCCGAACCAGTCGTGGCGCCAACAGCAACCACTACCCGCAGGGAGCACACGACCCTCCGGCGCACGGCACCCCCCCGACTCGCGCGCGCCCCATCACTCCCTCCCCGCGAACCCGTCATCGCCCAGAAAGCCCGGGTCGAGCCTCCCAGGTCCGAAACACGCGCTGCCGCCCCCGCCCCCGTCAGCATTGGTGAAAGCGAGGGCGGACACGGCGAAGAGCACGATTGCGGTGCCCATGGGCGGGTATGCGAGGAGAGAGAGAGAGAGGGATAGGGAAGGGGGGAGGGAGTATAGGGAGAAGGATAGGGAGCGGGAGTATAGGGAGAGGTCGAGAGACAGGGAGTATCGGGACAGGGACAGGTCGAGAGAGAGAGGCAGGTCAAGAGAGAGAGAGTATCGAGACAGGGACAGGTCACGGGATAGGGACAGATCAAGGGAGAGGGACAAAGACCGTGACTCCCCTTCCTCCTCCTCTACCCCCCTGCACGACGACCGGCGCGGGCGCGCATCCTTCCCCACGCAATATCACGTCAAGTCGCGGCGGGGAGACACCTACTACCCCGCCTCGCCCCTCGCCGATTCACGCTCCCCTTCACGCTCCCTGTCGCCTGTACGACGATCGGGTTTGGGCCCTCCGCCGCGGAGCGCGGCGGACCGCGAAAGGGACCACGAGGAGGTGGTGAGGGAGCTGGCGCAGAACGGGTGGGAGCACGTGCAGATTGAAGGCGGGGTGCAGCTGGGCGCGTCGGTGCGGGATGAGGACGTGAGGGAGTTTTTTGCGGGGTTCCATCCTGATAAAGTGCGTTGCTTTGTTTCTCTGTTAGGTTTTGGGTTAATGATGGTGTACCATAGATCCTACGCGACCACACTGGGCTGTACGTGACATTCTCCAAACCCGATTCCGCGCGTCGCGCCGCTCGCGTCCTCGGGACCAAGACGCTGTCCTACCAATCCGTGACTATCACCCCGCGCTCGCCCCCGGCACTCGCGACGAACAAGACGCAGTGGGAGGAGAGCGAACTGATCGAGCAGGCGCAGGCGATGATCGTGAAGGAGCTGCGGGAGCTGCTGGAGCGCGACATCAAGGACCGCGTGGCCGGCCCGGCGGTACGCAGAGTCGCGGTGGAGGAGAGGCATAAGGGGCCACGGGGGGAGGTTACAGGGCCGATGGAGCAGCAGAAGCCTGTGGAGAAGAAGGGGCTTAGGGGTTTATCGTTTAAGAAGCAGAAGAAGAGGGTGGTGGTGGTGGAACGGGAGGAGGAGGAGGAAGAAATGAAGGACGGGGAGAAGGGAGAGGACGGAGGGGAGGGGGATGAGGAGGAGGAGGAGGAGGAAGAGAGACCGAAGAAGAAGAGGAAGAAGGAGGAGGTGGCGGTGAAGAAGGTGGTGAGAAGGGTAGCGGAAGAGGAGGATGTGGAGTCAGAGGATGAGGACGAGGCGGATGCGGCAAGGGTGGCTGCTGTGCGGAAGCGGGCGGAGGAGGAGGAGGACAGGGAGGAGGGGGACGAGCCCGCGCGGAAGAAGCAGAAGATGGAGGTCGAGCTCGAGGTGGACAAGGGCAAGAAGGGCACGAAGAAGGCGGGGAAGAAGGGCATCCGTCATGTGGACGACGTGATCCTCCCGGATGCGACGGCGTTCGACGTCCCTGCTGTCGCGCACGTCCGCTTCACGCCCGATTCGTCCTGGTCGGCATCGCGCTCCCCGTCGCCCGGGCTGGACACCAAGCGTCCGCCGCACGAGCCCACACCACCACCCACTCCCCCGCCGGACCCGTTGGCTCTGGGACTGTGCGAGGACGACGAGGACCTCTACTTCGTCAAACTCGCGCTGTCCGGGTATTCCCTGCCTTCCAAGGAAGAGGACACCCCGCCGCCCGACGCCCCCGACACGCCTACGTTCCACAAGCACAGCACGGGATCTGCTCGCACGGAGGGTTACTACAAGATCACGCACGCGGAGAAGGCAGCGTACGTCGCGCAGTACCAGGCGCGCGCGACGAACACCGAGGCGCCCCCGCCGGTCGACGAGCCGCAGCCACAGCACATCACGTCGTCGCGGTCCAATCGTGCTAATGCTCGCCGACGCGCGCAGGGTCTGGAGGAGATCAACCAGGTCCAACGTGCGGTTGCGTTGTCGAAGGGCGAGACGGCGGCGAGCGAGCTGACGTTCAAGTTCAACCAGCTGCAGACGCGGAAGAAGCATCTGCGCTTCGCGCGCTCGCCCATCCACGATTGGGGCTTGTATGCGATGGAGAAGATCTCGCGGGGGGAAATGGTGATCGAGTACGTTGGGGAGGTCATTCGGGCGCAGGTCGCGGAGAAACGTGAAAAGACATATGAGCGGCAGGGCATTGGGAGCAGCTACTTGTTCCGCATTGACGAGGATCTTGTGGTGGATGCTACGAAGAAGGGTAATCTTGGGTATGAGTTCCTGCTGATTCCTTGTCGATTTGTGCTTACGATGCGTTTGATAGACGCCTCATCAACCATTCCTGTGATCCCAATTGTACAGCCAAGATTATTACGATTAGTGGGGAGAAGAAAATTGTAATATATGCAAAGCAGGATATAGAGCTTGGTGATGAGATTACATATGGTGCGTGGCTCATCTCTCGTTCTGGATGCATATGCTCATGTATATGCTTAGACTACCATTTCCCCTTCGAGCAAGACAAGATCCCTTGCCTCTGCGGCTCTGCCAAGTGTCGTGGCTATTTGAACTAGACTCATTATAATCACCTATACTCCGATTTCTGATTTATACCCTGTTATTGTTGGCACCGATTCTGTTTGCACTGCACATCGAGTTATGTATTTTATCATTGACATCCTGTTCTCCAAGATTTCTCCCTTTCAATTTATGGCTTCGTTTTCTAGGTTTTTTGAAGGTTTACCCTGGGATCGCTGTTTACTTATTATTAGGCCTTAAGTTTCCGGCTCCATTCAAGCCTCCAGGACTTCAGACTAATACAATTAGCATATTGTATGTAGCCAATCAAAATGTATAAACTGATCTCTCCCTCCTACGTACATAATATTTCAACGATACTCGCTCTCGAGCACCAGTCCACCGCGTTGATATCCTCGAATGCAAATAGCTCCAAATCTTTACAGCGTTTTATGTAACCTGCAACTTGAATGATATCTTAACTACTGCAAGTTCAAGTCAAATTCGAATCAATTACCACTTCATCCTTCTATGTCCTCGAAATGCAGCCATAAATCCTGAGAGTATGCTAATTTTGGATATAATGGTCGTGGGGAAAATTGAAGGTTCTATGTCAGACTGAGAAGCCAAATGCATACGTTGCAGGCTCTGCAGGCGCGTTCAAATAGCTTCTTGAACAAGTGGATGAGCGCTTAAGTTGTTTTGGGGCAGAGGCACTAGATTATGCAAGAGTAGAACATATAATAGAAGTATTGCAGTTTAAGCATGTGCCCCATGGCTGAGTTGGTTACAGCGTCCGACTGTTAACTTTGATAGCTTGCTACATAATTAAATAATCGGAAGGTCGTGAGTTCGAGCCTCACTGGGGCAGCTTTTTTTTTGAATTTCAGAGAGTCATATAACAGTAGTTGGACTGAGTACACCTGCTGTGGTTATTGAAAAACTTGCACTGGCTGTCAATGAAATTGTGCTTGTTTTGTTTGTTGATGTGGATGCTGTGACAGGAATTGCTACTACAAGTAATGCTGGCAGTTGTTGTAGCTCTAGGACAGTAATTGCAAGAGACTTGTTGATTGCCTTCACAAATCATAGCCACAATTCTTCTGATACCTTTTCAACATTCTGCCATGCCTCTGCTATCCTTCCACTATTTCCCACTTATTTTCATTCCTTGCTAAACCCCAAACTATTGTTTTGATCATCTGACACTTGTACAATACTGTTTCCATGCACACTTCTGCCCTGTTACCTTTCTGCTTCCACTTCTGTTACTTTCATTATTTGTCAAAGACTTCTATTATTCCTCATCTCCATAGTGTTGCTACTTCCATATTCTCTATTACAATTAGCAATACTTATATGGAAGTAGTCCTGTTCTGTACCCTAGTCTTCAATCCAAATATCAACTAAGATTCAGCCTAGTCTCTTAACTGAGTTCTTAAGTCCTTGTATTCTGACTTTGGACTCTTTTCTGATTTTCCTTCTAGTTCAACTTAGGTCAACTAATCTTACCATACTCTCAACACTAGACTTCATCTCTAGTTGTTACCAACCCCAAGTCATCTCTAACAACTTTCTGGCCCCACAGAACTTCCTTCTGATGTGTGGACTACATTGTAAGTTAGAACCCATAAGAATTGGAAGGGTGCAGCACATAAGTTGAAGCTGACAGTTGGAATCCTTTCTAATATCTCTTTCCACATTTTCTGATGTAGTGTTATCATAGTGTATGACCCTTTAGTTTCTATTTACCTTTAGGAACAAATCTTGATAATAGATTAGGAACTTAGTAAACAGCTGTGGTTAAAATCTTAGTTTATATTTGGATTGAGGTCTACAGCACAGAGTTGGACTAATATACAAGTATTGCTAATTATAATAGAGAAAACAGAAGTAGCATCACTATAGAGATGAGAAAATAAAAATCTTTGACACATAACAAAAGTAATTGTTATGGTGATTAAGCCTTGGCTATAGGTTCAAGGCAGAGTTTGTTGATCAGGGTTTCTTGGGTTTGATTATAACAGTGGTGAAACCACGTGTTATGTTCTTGAAGTTGTTCTTGAGACACACTTCCTACTGAGGACAGTTGTCAAGTTGCTAAGTCTCTGTCTAAGAGGAACTTAAGTTCTGAGGAGCCTCTAGACTGGGTCTAAGAGGTTTGAGTTGGTTCTGGGTTCAAAGGGTTGAGCAAAGATGTAAACAAGGCTATATTTGCCTAGGTCAAGCTGAGGAGCAAGACCAGAGTACAGAGTCCTACTTATAGTAATCTATGATGGTCTGTGCATGATGTACTAAGTATAACTATTGCTACTGTTGGCTAGTCCAAATATAGTTGGTCACGTGTTTAATCATTCTAAATAAAGAAAAGATATTGCATAGCAGGTTACTTATATAGGGAGCTTGTAACAGTAATAGAGAGGTAACTGAGCAGAAGTGTACATGGAAGCAGTATTGTACTTATGAGTGTTAAATGATTAAGACATTAGTTTGAGGTATAGTGAGAATAGTATCAGATACACTAACAATACACTCAACAGTGCAGTGTCAAGGTCATCTAATCACTCTGAGGAAAGGGGAGAAAAGGGAGGAATGAATGAGCACTGTATTGCTAGTGGAGAAATGACCAACTCAAGACTGGGGTTCTCAGTACAAATGATGTACTTAAATACTAACCTACACATGTTCTAATGTTCTATGCATGTAAGTAATTATCAGTCATGGTAAGAAGGAAGCCATATGTTCTCCTCATGGGTACAGTTGCCTCATGATATCCATGCAATATCCATGGGTCATGTCATGTCCTGTTCTAGCCATCACCCATCACCATCACATCACACCTCTACTTGTTATAATTCCCAAGTCCTTGCAGCTGATGCCTTGGCCACATCAGCCACACCTCATCCAAATACATATTTCAGATATTCTATATCAAGTCTCCATTTTGTACTAGTCCCTTTTCAAGTTTGTTATCTATTATGTCCATACTGTCCTCCAGTTATCTATTTTAGTCTCCATACATTTCTTTACTCATCTGACTCTCTCTCCATGCTTTATACACAACTTGACCATTACACCCACATGCTTTATGAGTCTTCACTGTACTTGGCATTAGATAGCTTATCTCTAAGATTAGCATATAAGTTGTAGTACTCAAGTTATAGTTCTTTAGTTTGTAATTGCATTATTAATCCACTTCCTAGCTTGACACACTCTTTATACTCTCTCAACCTCTTGTCCAAGCCTCCAGCTACTCCAGCCAAATCTTCAGCTGATCCTCAGCCACACACTTGTCCCTTGTCAACAAGCTGAGCTCCTATTGACTATTCTAAACTACACTCCCACTACCTGTCTATTCTAAATACAGGACTAGGATAGTGGGTGGTGCAGCACATAAGCTGAAGCCAACATCCCACATTGTATAGCATCTCTGTGTATCATCAGACTCATACCTCAGCTGTATCATCCTCTCTGTCCAGCTGCATTTGGGTCTTGACATGTCATTCCTGCAATTAGATGCTCCTGTGATAAGGTTCCAAGATAAGATCATGATAATTGCCAAAAAGAAAAAGGTGAATTCATGACAAATGGAGACAGAGTAGAAGAAAGCAGAAACATAGCAGAGATATTGCAGAATATTGGAAGAGTGTCAGAAGATCATAGGTGTGACATTCTAGTCTCTCTCTCTAAGTCCCTTGTCTACTTTGTCCCCATTGTTTTCAGTCACCCCTTTATGTTCTCTATATGTTCCCTACTCATCTAAATTACCCTCCATGCTGTTAGCTATAATATGACAACCTTACTCACATGCTTCATATGATCTTATCATACTTAGTTTCAGATAATTTATCTGTAGGAACAGTACATAAGTAGTTGGATCATATTGTAGTTCTTCAGTTTGTTAATTGCACTGTCAATCCACTTCCTGGCTTGGTACACTCTCTACACTCTCTACTCTCTTGTTTGACCTTCAGCCACATTGACCAACCCTTGTCCTACCTTGGCTGCACTGGCCAACCTTCAGCCAAATCTTGGCTGTTACTCTTGTCAGCTCTGTTGACAAGCTGAGTTCTTGTTGATTGTCTTAACCTTTGTCCTCATTACTTCTGTCTATCTAAATATAGAACTATAGGATAGTGGGGGGGGGCATAGCATATAAGCTAAAGCCACTGTCCTATTCATAATCTTATGGTTCTCATCCTCCATATATCATTAGACTTGTGCTTCAGCTGTATTGTCTTTACTGTCCAGCTGTGTTTGGTGTTGAAAAGCAATAGCAAGCTCAGGAAATACAAGAAAACCACAATAAATTTAAGGTAAACACATTGAATACTGTACAAATAAGTACATATTCTTGAGCCAAAGACTATATAATAAAACTAACAAAATAGAAGCATATATATGAAGCAGCTAACCATAAAGTCTGCATAATGGTGACTGAATAATGAGGTGAGGTGCATAGTACTAAATACAGTAAGCATAGATGGGAATTGAATCATTTGCACTAACTGATATTCCAACATTTGGGTCTTGACATCTATATTCCATGGTTCCTCCATACTCCAATGATCATGTATATTCCAGGAGTATGATGAACCCTGACAAAGGTGTAACAAACTTCTGTAAAAGAACTGAGTAACCAGGACTACAAGATTTCACTTAGTGGTTTGTCCAGCTACCTGGGCTAATGATTATATTCAGACATACAAGTAGTGTTGTTGTTGTTGTTGCTGCTGCTGCTGCTGCTCCACTCTTAACTGCTAACCATGCAAGCAGAGCCAATTTTGAGCAGAGCAGAGCTAGCATTGCAGCTCATGGCCCTGGCAGCTCTGCTCAGGGAAGCTAGGCAGCTCTTGTTAGCTCTGAGCCACTCAAGCCATAGCTCCTGCTTTCTATTCTGAACTTGGAACTTTCAGATTAATTCCAGGCTATAATTGATGCTGCTGCATGGACAAAATATGTGTAATGTGTTACAGTGGTTGATAGTGCAATGAGAACAAGGTTTAAGCAAGATGTGTTTCATTGGTTGGATTTTGGTAACATGACATGTCGCAGATGGCTATATGTGTGACT
The DNA here is from genome assembly GCA_036937115.1 of Nidularia sp. FH-822889. Classification (NCBI taxonomy): domain Eukaryota; kingdom Fungi; phylum Basidiomycota; class Agaricomycetes; order Agaricales; family Nidulariaceae; genus Nidularia; species Nidularia sp. FH-822889. Next base: position 8,782 of record JASFDF010000055.1, read on the forward strand.
AATGACCATCATCTTGAATATAAACTTGAATGTAAACTATTTTCTATGCTAGCAATGAGGCCAAAAACTACTCAATAAATAGAACTATAAATGCTGAAGATGTATTAGTAGTATGAGGGAAAGATTTGGTTACTAGCTTTGCTTGAAAGATGAGCAGAGCGGAGTCATGCAAGTGAAGCCATTTTTGATCAGCTCAGCTCAGCTTGCAGAGCCACGATATCAAGAAAGCCGAGCCGAGCAGAGTGGTGGCAACATCATTACATACAAGAGGCCTGGTAGGAGATTGCACGCCCTTGAGAGACACTCAGAGGTGCCTGGACCAACAAAAATCGAGAAAATATGTTCCTCATTATTCCAAGTTCAGTAGGATTTGTAGGCTGGACCAGAAATGGCGAGGTAACTACTTTGGAAGAAATTGTACATTTCTTCTTCCAGAAAAGGAAACCCATCGGAGGGCGGCATTCATATTAATAAACGTCGGGAATAGTTTAAGCAGGCACATCCCTTGTACGTATTATTAGAACACTCTTCACCTCTTCGCATCATGAATAAATGTTGGAATCTGAGGGGAAATATAACATCACGTTTTGATAGTCTACTTGCACGTTTCATAGTTATCACTCGGCGACCTAACGCGCACATTTTCGATCCGTTGGCTGGTCACGGCTCCGATTACGATAGCGCCATGGAACGATGGAACGATGAAATTATGGTAGGATCCTAACCTGCCACATAGTTCACGAGTAATGGTTAGTGAGTAAATACCAAGAAGTTCTATGCACTGATCAATAGTCAATATTGACTTTAGATAATTATGCCATGCCTATAGATACACTGGCCAAATTTGCAGCCTCGTCTAAGTGATACAAGTCTATATACAAGTAGCCTGAGCAATGGGATAAATACCCAATTCAAGGTATAATGCGATGCTGCCGACCCGTGGTATAATAATAAGGATAAGTAATATAACAAATAACAATAACAGCAAGATTTCACAGCGATCATGAAGAGTTCATAAGATTCGTAAAAAGTGGTCCCTGCAGTCATGGCTGTAGGGTCATGCTTTGTGCTTGTAGAGCGCCGTTGGCTAGGACATCAAAGCCAGATATCATAGATTGGTGGATACGTTTTCGGGGAGGAAGACTTGATGTCATGTCCTGGAGATGCGAATGTCAATTAGGGTTTATGGTTGAGTGATAGGCAGCCATTACCTCACAGGAGTATGAAGCATCTGAAGAAATAATGAGCGAAACAGTAATAAAAAGGAGTCAAAAACAATACCTTGTAGCTGCGCTCCATGTTCCCATGTCCGTGAATGCTTTCGTGCTCTTGCAGCTTGATCCTGGGTGGCTAAATTGTCAAAGACTGCGGTGAAGGGAAGCATATATTTCTCGTTACCTCCATGTGAGACGTCGTTTCATTTGTGTACATTCCTTGTCCATCGGCAGTAGACCACTCCATTCCTTTCCCACCCATGCGTGCATTAAGGAAAGGATCCGATGCCGTTCGCATGTCCTATAATTAATAGTAAGCGGCTATCTGCGATAAAGGATGACAGGCCGTACCTCAGCGTGATATCTAGGAGGGCTGCGCTGTTCAGAATCCGACGTAGAAGAATTTCTTGATCGATGTTCTGTAGTTGGAGTCAGCATTCGTGATTAGTAGACTTGAAAATAAGTTGCACTGACCTAGCGCTGGCTGATTCATGGCCAGCAAGGTAGCCACTACCTCAACAACGCATGAGGAAAATGCAAACTCATAGGAGAAACAAACTCACTTATATCATCCCTTCTCTTTTCTGCCGAGGTTACTGACTGTCTCGCCTGTCGTTCGATATCAAGGCAGGCTGTATACTTCATAAACGCATCTTGTGTCTCCTTTTGCGCTCGCAGAAGGGACATACGGGCTGCTTGGAGGACTTGTTCTAAGAGAAATATGAGCTGTGAAAGGGCTAATAGTATCGAAGACATACTTGAAGAATGCGCCTCTTGTGTAAGTGATTCGGGATTGTGCAAAGTTGGAGACCCAGAATTTCTCGAGTGACCCATGTGTGTATTGGAGTCATCGGAAACATGGTCTACAGATGCATCAGCAGCTGAAACGATGGGATTTGAATGCTACTCACCATTTACAGAACGATGTGGATCGATGAAACCTTGTTCAGAAGGCTCAGGCGTAGAGGATTCGACAGAATGATTTCGCTGAGTATAACCTGGAACTGCATTGCCTAGGGAATTGCGCAGACGAGGATTATGTGGAATTCCAGCGGCTTGTCGCTCGATGAATTTTCGGAGAAACGTCAATTCGATATCGTCCGGCATTGCGTACGGGGGTCCCTGGATGTCCCCCTTCTGCATCAATAACTCTAAGTGCGACATCGTTTTGTCTTTGAGTTGCTGGAGCCATTCATGCAACTCCATATGGTCTTGGTCAGCCCGCGCGTCGTAATCCTGCCGCCTTCTAGCTTTTCGCCAGTAAGTCTTCGTTAGCTTGAGAGCCCTGTTAACCTCATTGTCGAGGGTCCGATACCAATCGCTGGATTGTCGGTTTAATCGTACTGCCAAAACACCTGGCTGTACCCGTAGTTGTAGAATACAACGACCCTCTCTATCTGGAGGGCCTAGGACACCTTTCTGTCCTTGATTTCCTCGAGTTGCACCACGGGAGACATTGCCCAGTTCGGGCCACGGAAGATCGTCGGGAGTCGACATGTCGAGAAGTTAATGAGGATGTGTAGCAGTCAAAGTGTGTACACGATAGCAAGTGAAAGTGAAGCAGAAAAATGAAACACGATGTCATTATATGGTATCGTCCGTCGGGATTTAAAGGTGGGCTTCGCGGGGCTACTCTGCGGGGCTAATTTGAGGGAGTCTCTCCTCTTTCGTTAACAGCAGTGCTTGATGAGTGATGCGGCGACGGATTTCAATCAGTCCACTTGCCCGACATGTAAACATCCACATGTTTGCAAAGCCATAGTTACGTTCCAAGGAAAACAACATCCCCAACAAGTAGTTGTCAAAAGCGTAACCGATCCACTTTCTCACACCGTAATGCCCGCTTAGGTGGTGACAGCTTTAATCCCCGAATCCCGATCTTGTGGGTAGATAGAATCCCAAACGTGGAACCAACAGATGCCAGATATTAATAGCGAAAGAGGTGAACAGTAGACACGGCACAGTAACTATCAATGGTCCCATCAGATGCAAAAACATCTAACGGAAATTTCAAGAATCAGAGATCAGTTTGAGATGCTAAGTATATTCCAGCCAGTTGAAAGTATGTCATTACACCGTGAAAGCTGCAATTTCGAGGGAATACTATGACGAAATAACCATCAATCTTGTCAGCACGCAGGTCGGTCACGCTGGAAAATTGACGCCCTGCGCGAGTGGTGCTTCGTCTGAGAAATTGACTGTAGGACAAGCATCATTGAGCGTCTGACGAGCTCCTTCGCGTATACTGCACGTACCGGTACATGCGCTCCAGCGCACATACTGCTTCCAAGCATCGCCACCTGATTCCCGGCCCCTACAAATTTTGTGAGCAAAGGTTCGGTCATGTTCATTCACAGAGACTCACCACCCAGTACTCTACAAAGAATAGCTGTCAACAATGGGCTTCGGCCAGCGGGACCTTTGTGAAAAGGACTTGAGCAGAGAGCACATACCTTATTACCCCCGAAGGCCGCTCCGATCTCAGCGCCACTGGTACCCACATTCACCTGTATGGGATGGAAAGAAAGGAAGAGATCAACACTTGTGAGATAAGAATTCTCAGTACAACGCGACTCACATTTACTATACCGGTGTCAGACCCATTGGGCCCGATCCATTTTCCAAGATTTCTTAGATCGCGTGTCCAAAGGCTGCTTGATAACCCCTAAAAGAGAGCACGGCTATAATTGGTGATTATGACATTTTGGGATAAACACCACTAGCCTGAGGCACGGCATTGTTCCACTCGATGGCTTGTTCCAAGTCGTCGAAGATTGCAGCATTGAGAATTGGGGCGAAGGTCTCGGTTTTCCAGGTGTGATCCGTGGGGTCCATCGATTTGGGTATCGCAATGGTAGGTTCCACGAAATTACCAGCACTAAAAGGTGCGTTCTCATACCTATTTCCACCTGTCAAGATTTCAGCATCAATGGACTTGAGATGTTGGACGGCTTTTTCATAAGTGTCACATGCAGCAGAGGTATGTAGGGGGCCGAGAAGCGTGGTTTCAACGAGAGGATCTCCTGGAGTTACAGTACCATAAAGCTTCTTAAGACGATTCAAAAACTCTTCCGCGATGTCACGGTGCAGGTAAAGCCTTCTAGTGGATGTGCAACGCTGACCCGCTGTACCCACTGCACCGAAAAATACTGCGGGTACAGCGAGCGATAAATCCGCGTCCGGCATGATAACTGAAGCTGTGAGAAAGTAAACAGCGTCAGATCCAAGTTTGCGCCTTCCATCGCCCTCCTCTTCTCTCACCATTATTACCACCGAGTTCCAGGATTGACTTTCCAAATCTTGACATCACGGCTTTACCGACGATGCGCCCAACATGCTCGCTTCCAGTGAAAGACACTGCCAGAAAGTAATCTCATAGTCAATGAGAGTTCCTGAGGAATCATAAATCCGTAGTTACCAAGTTCAACATCGCGACTTTGAACAATCGCTTCTCCGGTGTCCTTTCCACCGGTTACCAAACCCGCTACAGCTCCTGGAATACTATTTTCTTCCAGGACACTTGCTACTATGGCGGTCACAGCAATTGAGCACAGCGGCGTAGTTGGAGACGGCTTCCAGATGGTGGCATTCCCAGCAGCCAGTGAAAGCGCAAGGTTCCTGATGTCGATGTTAACTTCACTAGTGACCAACGACACATCAAATGATGTAGCCACGTACCATCCATAGACAGCCACAGGAAAGTTAAAGGCCGACAATACAGCAACTACCCCCAAAGGGTTTGGGACTAGACTCAACGTCAGTCGCGCAGAAAATGCTTCTTTACATACTGATCAACCATACCTTCGAGAATCGAATGACCAGGGCGCTCCGATGCAACCACTCTACCATTCATCATTCTTGACAAGCCTACAGCATAATCACACTACGGTGCCACATCAGCCTGAGCAAGCAATTTCAAGGAACAAACGATCTTGGAAGCACCCACAATATCAACAAATTCTTGCACTTCGCCTATCCCCTCTGTTCGTATCTTGCCCATCTCAAGAGAAACAAGGGCACCAAGAGCATCTCGCTGGAAGTATTATTAGTCTATGAGGCACGTACGGAAACCGGTGCGCACATCCGAACCTTGGAAGAAAGAGCCTCCCTAATTTGTCTCAAAATCTCCCCTCGACGCGGAGCAGGAATATCTATCGTTGCAATAGGTCATGAGACATCGCAGAATAGACGTTGAATGTAGAACGTACTCCGGAAAATCTTGTATGCTTCGCGAGCTTTACCCAGAGCGTCGTGAAGTTCCTGTGGAGTTGCAGTTTTCACTCTAGCAAGAGTCTCTCCAGTGGTAGGACAAGTGGACGTTAAGATATCACCCGATCCTTTCCATGTGCCGTCATAGACGCCAGATACTTCATTTGTCGTGGAGATACCGAGGGAGGATAGGATGCCTGATGCTCGAGTCGACAACGCACGCGTCAGCGTGCCCAAACGGGGGGTCACACGTATTGCAATGATCATGGTCCCTACTGGGTATTACTGAACACAGCGCACAGAATGGGTTGATGAGCTGGTCCGAGAGTAAGAGATGTTACAACTATCATGACGCCTACCAATAGAGTAGACGAGATACCTTGTGTTCAGCATGATCCGGCCCGTGCATTCACGTGGTGTGGGTTTGAACTTGTGATTCATGGACGCGACGCGCGCTTGGGTGTAAGCATCTGTCTGCCATCCCTCGATTTCGTTCTGGTCAACATTGGAAGACTAAGTACAGAGACTTTAGAATGTGTGGTTGTGTAATGTTCAAAATCATTATCCCACGTTACTCGAGCAGGATTCTTCGTGATTAGTTCCTTAGCTGTCAATGAAATTCTAAGTTGCCATACATACTTCTGTCAGCGTTTGAAAGTGTCCACTTATTTACTGTCGGTGAAAATCACTGGACTCGACAACCTCGAATTCCAGAGTACCCATGGGTACCCTATCGATGCTTACATTGCACTAGCACTGTCAAATATTCGGCTACTCCGGCTAGTGCGCTTCGTCGCTTCGTATTGAAGCTCAAACTTCGGTGGTCGACTGTGGTCAAGTTAACCGACCAAGCGGCCTCCGGTCATATTTACCTGATCCGCACATGTTCCTACTTTATGCGAATGCATGACCCCGACGGAGTCCGTCGGGTAAGGGGAATAGCTCCTCTGAGTAGCCCGCATTACCCTTTCGGTGCCGGTCTTGTCACCGAGCAGAGCATAACACATCCCAACTGCCAGATGCCGATGACCATGACAAAATGGGCGGACTCAGGCGGATTCAGATCTGTCAGGATGATCCGTTCAACAGCCGCGACCGCCCTTACCTCAGGCATCTGGCAGACAGGACATTTGGCATAGGCTTGCGTATGTTCTACTCATGTCATTTCTCAGATGGCCAAAAGAAGAATTCCAAAGGCTTCGAGCAGAAGACTCACCTCTCTGGGTGCTGTAACTCATCTCCACATTGTCAATAGATGATAGATGACATGAGTATGTCTATTCCAGTGACTGCTATCGAATTGTTCTATACAGCTTCAAGGATTAAGTAATAAAGCAGATCTTCCAGAAATCCACTCGTATTCAGACTTACGTAGAACAAATAAAAGATGGCACTGACAATACATAAAATCCGTGACTTTTGTCAGCGCCACTACAGCTCATCAAAAAATGCCTTATTGATAGTTGCTTCATTCTTCCCCTTCTTCTTCGCAGCCATTGAATCTTTTTCTGGCTTCCGTTTTCTCTTCTTTTTTACTTCAGGCTCGTCTGAGTCATCCCCAGACTCCGGATTTTCCTCCACGGCTAGTTCAATCGTTGGAATCTGTCCAGATTCGCTTCCAGAATTGTCACTGTCGCCGTCGCTATTTTCACCATCAACGTTCAGCGCTAGTGCTCCTTGTGACTTGTCTTCATCCTGCTCGCCGTCACGGAAAAACCCCTCCAAGTCCGTCATCCTCAAGACTTCTTCATGTCCGACACTTCCTACCCACCATCGCCTTGGTTGAGCCATCTCCTCTTCCGCATCCGCCTCCTCGTCTATGGTTGATGAACCTGCCTTTTTAACCCTTTCACTTGCAGTGCCTTCGTCTTTTTCCAAGGTTAATTGTCCATTGCCGCCTCCAACAGCTATACGTTCGATAGGTAATGCTCCATGGTCTGCGACAACGCCCAGAAGCTTTGTAGGTAATATTTCCACAGCGCGAACATAACCATCCGATGATCCTGTGAGAACGACACTGGTGGAATCTACATTGGGAATGGAAGCGGGCACATTACAAAGAGCGTCAACTGATAACGGGTGGCTAGCAGGTGACAAGGAGTCTTTTAGATATGTAAGCGTAAAATCAAGGGTACAAACATACCCAGGGATGCGATCAACACAGTCTCCCCATCCGCTGGATCGGTTGAAGATTGAGAGAATACCAAGTTGGGTCCCCACAACTATTTTTGAGCCCCTGAGAGAATCAGAATCAGCTGAAGGCCATATTTCCATAACTTGAATACTAGGATATCGAAGAACCGCAGTCTTAGGGCGGCATTTTCGCATCACGGTCATGGTCTCGCAGCAAGTGAACCGCGTGAGCTAGATTGAATACTCGGAAGATCAAAATGTTGACCCTTCGATGTTGACAAATACCGCAATGGAATGACACGACGGCATTTGGGCATGATACGGCACAATACCACATGAAAATCACAAATAATGTGGGGTGAGAAGGTGAACTTACCCCTTTATCGCAACAATTGAAAGGAGTTCGTCTTCCTGATCTTCGGAATGGGCTATGGGGTCCGGCTTTTTAGAGCGCACATCCATCACTGACAATGTTCCGTCACCGCTACATGAGGCGTCTAGCATCCTGGCTCGGGGATATAATATAACATAATAGCGTACCTCGTAGCAACAAGTTGTTTCTTGTCATTCAGCCAGAGGAAATCGGTAATAAAATCAAAGTGTTGAGTATATGTCCGCGTGCTTTCTTTTTGACGTGGATCCCATAACTACATGGGGTTTTTTTAACTAGGTTCCAGATCGACGAATTGGCCCCACCTTAATGACACCGTCGTCGTCGCCTGTCGCCAACAACCATGGCATGAGGTACTTAATGCAGTTTATTGGAGAGCTTTAAGACACTAAGCACGTCAGTTCCTCAGTCGTCTGCCCAGCTTACGCGTAGAAAGCTTACTCGTGAGCCCCTGCGCGAATGTCAGTGGCCTGTGTGACAGTATCAATAACACTTCACAATATACCATTAGTAAGGGGATCTGGATTTTATTAATAATGTCACGAACTTTAGTGCCTTTGACTTCCCCACTGCATACAAATGCGATCCATCCTGATCTAGAGTCAATGCGCGGCAGGAGCGCTTCGATGGGCGAACAGAAAACGCAGGCTGTTGGTTCCCTTGGTCGTCGTACGAGAATGCTTTGACGTGGCCCGTTAAAAGACCCGTATATACAGTAGAAAATGTCGGATGGAACGCAACGTCGAAGATCTGTGCTCCGACGGGAATTTCAGGCATTTGAGAAATGTGTGCTGGTTAAGCCTTGTAGACCGGGGATTGCCGAGCCGACAAGAGCTTTACTTATGTGCTAGTGTTTGCCAAAGGCCTGTGGCTATGTCGCGTAACTGATTCTTTGTTCACTAACTTACACCGATAAGTTGCATACACACTTTGCAATTAAGCAGCTTGAAGCTGGAGACTCTAGGAACAAAAAAATTTCATAAAACAGAAAATCGTATTGTATCCCCAGTCAATTTATCCTTCGTATCCACTCATATTGATAAGACCATCAGTCTAGACCCTTAGTTCGTGAGGTCTTCTTTGACTACTCGAGCAAGCTGCACATCAAACTCAGTAACTGGGAGAATTCCATCGTTATCAAGATTTTGCGGTAGATGGGCCGTCTTTGAGCATCACTACGTATGAACGTGATATTATATAAAAAGAACCAGTTTGATAAAGTTCGCATTGTTACCGCGATGGCATCAGCCAAACTCTCTATAATTCGAAGAACTATCACAGAAACATCACCGATACATGATTATAACGTACACTGCAGTGTCTCGTGATAAGTTGAATATTATTAGAGGCGCCATCTTTGTAAGTGTAGAATACCAATTGCACGTGCATCACTTTCTACTGGAGGAAGCGACTTCCTTCACATGTCCTCGGATTGAAAGAGTCAAACAGCTACTACCACCGGTTTATTACTGTTGATCTAATGAGCTGAGTTTCGATCGAAACTGGAATATTTGATGATATAATAGTGGTAGGGAGAGCGATAACCACAGGTATCGTTTTATAAGCCTACATATCTTATGTTGCGCAACAACTTAGCTCCCAAAGTATCACAAGACTACCTTGGATAACAACATATTTTTCGAGTTATCATCTCAGTTCATAGGCGTGTCACTTCCAACACGATTCAGACAGGCGTGCATGTGCTTCCACTGATGATCATAGACTTCGGTATTTGGATTCATTTCAGGAAATGATGATAAAGTTGCAGTACGGAACTCCACCGGCGATTTTCCAAAAGATACTAACGCTTATAGTAGTAATATTTGTAAGGTATTGCACTAGATCACGAGCAATTGATCTTAAATAAGATGCATAACAGCACATGAAAAGATTTCGCTGCAGAAAAGTACCGCATGAACGCTATGTCCATTAGAAACTCTTCACTCAGGGTATGTATCATTTATTTTATTTTAAATTGAAACTATCGTCAAGGCAGTGTTGCGGGTGCATTTAAAATCGCTTGTGGGGCGCGTGCGTGATAACAGAAAAATTCACAACAAGTACCTCAATAATGTCTTGTAACCTCATTCTAATCCCTAGTCAATCACAGATCGACGGACCGCAAAATCGCCAAATCGCCGAACTTCACTACACGCAGGGATCAAGCACTATGCGGTGGGGCAGTCCCTTAATCGGCCAGCATGCATTCGGTCAGGGCTCCCAATGAATAGGTATTGTTTAGCGAGATGATAACATAGAGAAGCCGGCCGCGGTCATTAGATGTCCCATCGCCGATGATCCACAGCAATTCCGACAATCTTTTGGAATTCGCCAATCAACTCAGATGTAAGTTCGAAATGAGTCCTTCAGCAAAACATTTTCATTGAAACCTTCACTTAAGCATTTAATATATAGGGTCGGACAAGTTACAACAAATGTTGGAATTAAATTGTCCGATTATGTTGATTAGGACGTTGGATATTGCTAACAGTGATGGCTGCACGTACTACGGTCCTCCGACTCCTCCAGAACTTTTCCACAGAGTCTGAATTGGATATAAAAATTGAAAATGTGACGCAGATTTCTCCGGATAAAAAATCCATGGGCACATGTGTTCGAAGTCTAAGTGCAACCCCGTCGTCCAGAAGATTGAGGCTCGCGAAGATAAAGATGGATTTGCTTGTACACCGTGGTGACACCTTGCGTTTATAATATCAACAAATAGTGGACAATAGGCGTACCACCTCTTCGCACTTTGCATCCGTGACGAAAAATATTCACTGTTACCAACACAGCTCATGGCAGAACTTCAAACCGTGGCAGGAAAGCTCGTATAGAATATGTATTTACTTCAAAATAACTTGGATCTGAGTAACTTCCTTGGGCAGTCATAATTAAATCCTTAAATCGCGAGTTCCAACCTATTACTTGATTGTCATTGAAGCTGAGCTGGAAACTCGTTTATAAAGCTACCATCATTGCGGCCCTGCGGCTAAGGTGGGAATTAAATCTCTTTGTAATTAATTAAGGTTTCAGAGACTGCGGATGATATTTGGAGACGAAATCAGGAGCCGTTGGACTTAAAAAAGCAAAGTTTCGATTGAGTCGACGCCTCGGGGGGGTGCATTCCAACTATCGATATGATACGATAATTTGTCGCACGCGTGCCACTGATTTTTCCACCATCGTGGCACCTAGATGATGGGTTAAGAGAACAGAGATGTCTCGCTAGATGAAAAAAAAGCGCTGAAAGCCCACGAGCTACATCGATATCTACCTATCCTTGACAAATGGTGCTCCTGATGAATTCCTGTGAATCAAGATTCAGGGTCGCCCGGAGCATTAATTACCGGTTATCTCATCAGGATCGCGAAGAAGGAAGCCAGAAGTGAGATGCCCTGGAGCCTTCCAGGAAGCCGCTCGGAGAAATGCTGTGTTCCAAGTGGGCGAATTACATATGCAAGCAGCGATAAAATACTGTTTCAAGTGATCAGTGGTACCCCATCAGTTTCAACTGCCAGACAACGAAGCTTCTGGGAATCCAACAACGCTCTCACCAGGATTTAGTCGGTACCGTACAAATATATTGATGCGACACTCATCGACAACGAGGTCAACAAGTTATTCAGTATATGTAACGAGATGCAACGTTCATCGCCGCTCAAGGAATCGGACAGAACATCTTTGCACTTGCACCGGTTTCTCAAGTTACTTGTTTTATACACTTGATTCTCCATGACGAGAAATTACCCAATGCTAATGATCATGACGACCAACACGATTTAAACTCGAGCAGCTTGGCGAAACCTCGATTATCGATCCTTCCAGCCTCCAGGCGATGACCTATTCAAAAATTCCATTCATTCGATCCGCAGACAGTATAAAACACAGATAACAAGTACAGGATACAACTGAGATACTTAAAATAAAAAATGCATGTACGTATATGTGTATGGGCAGGGAGTTGGGAATGTGAGGGATTGCGACTATGGCTGTGGTACTTGCTCGAGATCCAGTGCAAAAGAGGAGACACAATGAAAAAACAGATGGATGGAAAGACAAAGACGAAAACAATAACCAAAAGCAGATATGTGGGTAGATGAAGCGACAAGGACCGGTGCAAAATCAAGAGACCCCAGCCAGGGTCATGAATCTGGCAACTCGAAATACGCCCTAAACATCGACTCCTTACTGAGCCCCGTATCACTGATAACCGCATGAACATGCAGAAACAGCTGTGGGTATCGTCTCGTGAAATACGACAAGAACCCCTCAGGCATAGGACCCAGGTGCCGCTTAACATTGTCCGGAAGATCTTGGTAATGATGTTTCTGTTGCAAGAAGAAAAAAAGAAGAAAAAACAATACTCCATCAGCATTACGGCGGAAAGAACCACCCACCAGCGGGCAGGCGGGAGAGGCTGAGAGAGAGCTGCTCACTTTATTCCTCAGGGCCCGCAACAAATCCTGCACGGACCGGCCGTCATATTTTCTAAACTTCCCGAGATTCTCGATGAAGACCTTGTCGAGGCGCACATGCCAGTCGTTCCCCACGATGCTGGCGGCCTCTTTTTCTAGTTCGAGCAGATTGCGGTCCTTGGGCTCGCGACACATGATCTCAAAGCGGTCCGACGCGTCCTGCAGAAAGTTGAGTCTGCGCCCAGGGTCCCAGAAGAACGGATGCAGGAGGATCGTCGTGGTGTCCGGTCTGCAGCAGGGTCAAGTCAACACAATCAATCAACGACCCAAGCAATCATAAAGAAAAAGAAAAAGAAAAAATCTCACGCACCGCTCCTTCGCCTCCGGATCCAGCATCCGCTCAATCAGATCCGCCGCCTCCGTCCCCTCCTCCCCAAACCGCTCCAGCATTCCAAGGTTCTTATCATTCTTCAGAATATTCACCTCCCGCTCGAACCTATCCCCATACGGGTGCCCGCCGCCCGTAAGCGTGTAATAGAACAAGCATCCCAACGCAAAGATATCCACGCTCTTCGTCAGGCGTGCCGGGCTGCCCCCGGGCGTGGGAGTTGCCCCCGAGGCGGAGTGGATTGTTGCGACGCTCCCGCGAGAGGAGAGCGACGCGTCGTCCGACACATCATCGAGCTTCACCTCCCCGCGCAGAATCTCCGGGGCCCGCCAGCCGACAGTCCCCGCGGCCATAGCTCCATGCGCGGTGGGGAGGAAACTTGTCTGGTCCACATCGAGCTTCTTACACAGTCCAAAATCCGATATCAGCATCCTGTACGCGCCTCCCTTCCCTCCCCCACCCGCTCCCTGCTTCGCGCCAGACACCAGTATATTCTGCGGCTTGATATCCCGATGCACAAGCTTCAGCGCATGCAAGTGTCTTAATCCACTCGTAATCTGCCTCAATGCCCGCTTGGGGTCGAACCCAATCGCAATGTCGCGCCACGCCTCGCGATCGGGCGCCTCGACGAGGTCGGCGAGGGAGCATGGGCAGAGCTCGAGCGCGATGTAGAGGAAGTTCGCGCGCGCTTCTTGGTAGTAGTACCGGATGACGTTGGGGTGGTCGTCGCTCTCCTGCAGGATGGAGACCTCGCGCGAGGCGAGGGTGACGAAGTCTTGCAGGAGGCGCTTGATGGCAACGGCGCGGCCTTGGAGGGAGCCTTGGAAGACGACAGTACCGTGCGAGCCGAAGCCTGCGTGGACGCGTTAGCACTGGGAATCGGAATTGGGACAGTGAGGAACTCACCAAGGATGGTATCGGATACGACGAGGGATGGACCGGGTACTGGCAGGCGCGGGGAGGAGTTTATCACCATGGATGGCGTCAGCGGGCTCTTCACCTCTGCATCTGCTGTTCCCTTCTCGTTCTCCTTCACTTCCTCCTTCTCGTCCGACGCTAGCCCCAATGCCCCCGGCTTCTTCTTCCTTCCCCCCCGCTTCCCCCGCCTCCCTCCTTTCCGCTTCGTAGGCGTTGCGCCTGCCCCATCCGCATCGCCCTCTACATCGTCGTCCGCATCTGCATCGTCCCCATCCAAATCTTTCCCCACGTCCTTCTTCCCTGCATCTTTCTGGTTTTCTTTCTCTTTTTCCTTCTCCTCCTCCCCCTCCGCTTTCCCGTTCCCATTCGCCCCCTTCCCCTCCCTTTCCAACGGCGTATCCGGTAACGGCTTATCCACCATCACAAAAGAATCCACTGAATGCCCCTTCTGGGGCTGCATAGGCCTCACCTCCTCTAACACCGCCCTCATATCTCTCACATCGAACTTCACCCCCGTCCCCGCCCCGCGCAACAGCTTCTCCTGGCTCTTAAGCCTAAACCTCCTCAAAACATACCCGACCGAAAGCATCCCCACAACCAAAGACAAAGCGAGCACCTCCCACGGCGCACGCACCTCGTCCTCCCATCCTTTCAGCCGCCCGCCAGGCATTAGCTTTTCTTCCCGCTCGTGGCCGGCGCCGATGGCCAGGCGTTCGCTGTTGTTCTCCCCCCATCCCCTGCTTGAGCCTGAACCAGAGCCGGAGGAAGGCGGAGGGTATGGGTACGCTCCTGCCGGGCCCTCCAACAACCTATTGATACGCCCCTCCACATCACCCTCGAGCAAGAGCTTCCGAATGCCAACAACGCAGCGCGGGTCGCGCGGACCCGCCGATGGGGAACACCGCGCGTGCATCGAGAGTCGGGCAGCTCGCTCCTTAAGCTGAGCTTCCCTTTCCTTGAGCTTCCGCATGCGCGTGATCTCGTCCACGGGGAGGGGGTCCTCCACTTCCTCGGGGTCCTCGATTGGGATGATCACGCCCTCTGGGGCGTCGATGAGCCTTTGGGGCTCGCTGCCCCCGCCAAAGGAGACAAAAGGGTACCGCTCGGGGCTCAACGCGAAGAGGCTCCCGGTCTCTTCGACTATGCCGACGTATGCACTTTCCGGGTCGAGCTGCGCAGGGGAGAGGGTGGGGAGGAGGTCATTCAGCCGAGGGCGAGGCTGCAGGAGGACGAAGGGGTGCGGTTTGCGACCTCCTCCATCCTCGTTCGAGGTGGAGTTGACAAGGACGTCGAAGACAGCGACGATGGGCGCGTGGAAGGTGTGCCCCCACATCGGGAGCTCGGGGTGTTTGTCCTTGCCTGCGGACGGGGACACGGCCTTGAAGCTGAGGACATCGCCGTTCGACAGGCTCTGGATGTACGCGTCGTCCTTGGTGCGCCGGTAGGACGCCTGTAGGAGGCTGTCCTGGTTGTTGGGTCCGTAGGTGGAGAATGAGAGGTTCTGCACGGGGGCGCGGGAGGAGGCGCGTGCGGAGTGTGGGTGCGAGTAAATTGATATGTGGTAGTCTATGTGGGGTGTTAGAAGGAATCGCCTAATGGGAGAAGTGGGACTAACCGGTGCGCCCAATGAACACCTCCGTGCGCTCCTTCACGGGGGGTTTGCTCCCCTCGAGCTCGTCGAGGTCCACCTCACCCTCATCACTTCCACTACTGCTAACAAAATCCTCAAATGGGTCCCATGGGCACTCAGAATTGACACGCCCAGTCTCAAGCTCCACGAGTACGAGACTCGTCTCCTTCCGCCCAACGAAGACCCTCTTCTCATCGTCGCCCTCGAAGCTGAATGGGCTCATATCCACAAGCTCGGGCATCGAGAAAGGGAAGCGCTGTAGGGGGCTGTCCGGCGTGGGCAGGACGTAGATGTCCCCGCTCTGCGGCTCGATGATGTACAGCTCGTGCCCGGGCGCCGCGTCGTCGGTGAGATCGGGGTCCGGGGTCATATGGGTGGTGCGGACGAGGGGCCGCAGGGTGGGGGGTGCAGAGACAGTTGGGGCGGGGGCGCCAGACGACATGGACCAGAGGATCTGCCCTGAGGTGCGGTTGAGGGCGTGGAACTTACCATCGACGGAGGCGACGAGGACGATGTCGAGGAGAGTGAGGTCATGGGTGAGGTCTGGGTTGGGGGCGGAGTTGAATGGCGGTGGGGAGGGATATCGGGGGAGAGCGGGGCGATCAAGGGCGTTGGGGGGAACGGGGCTGCGGAGGGAGACGACCTCGGCCAGGGAGACCGCGAGGAGCGAGAGGAGGGCGAGGAGGAGAGAGAGGGATAAGAGCGGAGACATGGCCGCTCATCGCCTGGGGCGAGGAGGAGGGGGTGTGCGCTGTCTTTCCTAATGAGTAGAGGGGTTAGTCGCTGCCGTGCTCGACGAGGAGAGTCGTGTCGCTGACGCTGGTCGTCGTGGCAAACTTTCAGATTAAGCGGCAGTGGCTGTGCACAAATTGGCTCCGTAATTTCCACGAGGGGCCTGGGCGCTTACCGTATGTGCTCTCCTCCTCCTCGATGATCCCAATAACTCCCTCGACGCGCCTGCTATCGAGTCATGCTGGGCAGCCCCTTAATTTCCACACAATAGCGTCTAATATATAGAGTACTCACGAAATTTCATACGCTTGTAGCCAATCTCAGCCACTCCGCCATCTCTATTGTTCTCGCACCCGGTGGCCAATTGTTCTAGGCGGCCGTCTTGAGTGCTCTCCAGCCACACGACTAATATAACATAATATTCATAGGCTCCCTTCTTGTTCTCCCACCCTAGGGCGCGTGAATTCCCGCTCAATCCATTTCTTATAATATCTCGTATGTCCCCAGGGCCTGCTTCTCCGTGTTCCACACTCACACTCCACATCCAGTGATGCCTGTGCCCACCAGTGCCCCGTCCAAGGTCTCCATGGACGACCGCCGCCGCCTGCCTCGCGGCATCAAGCATGCTGCGACGGCCCTCCTCCGCGTCGGCCCGTCCCCGATCGCACTCCTCCGCCAGCAGAACGCCCTCCTCCCAGCCTGTGCCCTCCCCGCCGAGCTCCTCCAGCGGATCTTCCTCGCCGTCGCCCGCCTCTCCCCCTACGTACCCGACACCGACTCAGCCGCCCCAGCTTGGTCCTGGATCACTCTCACGCGCATCTGCGCCTTCTGGCGCGCCGCCGCCCTCTCCTGCCCCGCGCTCTGGGCCTACACCGACTTCACTCACCCGGCGCTCACTGCCCTTTGCCTCATGCGCGCGAAGCACGCACCCGTGCCTTTGCACATCCGCGCCATCGCGGACGCACGCAATATCCCGCATCTCCGGCGCACCCTCGAGCTCGCGCACCGCGTGCACACCATTGACATCCGCGCCGCGCTGCCAGACGTGCGGCCCCTCCTCGAGTGCCTTGCCCACCCGAACCCCGAGGTGCGTACCTTGTGCGTGGACGTGTACTTTCCCATGGGCCGTGCTGTGGGGAGGGTATATGACCCGCCCACGTTCCCTACTACCGGCCCACCCCTCGAGCACCTGCGCTACCTCGAGCTGCGGGGTGCCCCGCTGTACCTCTTCTCAGCGCGCTGCACGGCCCTCACGGAACTGCACCTGCACGAGCTGCCCCCGTGCGAGCAGCCGTCCCGCGCATACCTCCTTTCCATGCTCGCGCACCTCCCCTTACTCGAGCACCTCACCCTCGATCGGTTCTTCCCCCTGCCCCTCCCACCCCCACCTTCTCCCCCGACCCCTACCGCCGGCGCTCCCTACTCGCCCACGCCCACCACCCCCGGCACCACCCGCACCCCTCTCCCACACCTGTGCACGCTCACCCTCAATGGGAGCGTCTCCGACCTCGCCGAAATCCTCGACGCGCTCATCCTGCCCGCAAAGGCCCGCCTCACCTGCACGCTCCTCTCTCTCTCCGGGCTGCGCGACTCCATCTGGCGGCTCACTCAGGCCATCGGGATGCACGCCTGGGCCGCCGCCGAAGAGTCCCCCTTAGAAACCCTTGTCCTTACCCAATCCGAGGAGAACACTCGTTTCCTTCCGTACGACCCCTTCCCCCCCTCCCCTTCGTCCCCGAAATCCAAGACCCCCCAGACGCCCCCGCTGAACCCGCAGTTCAAACAATCCCTCCGCCTCCGCGTGTACCGCACTGATTCACCCTCCCTTGCCGAGCCCGCCTTCGACCTGTTCATCGCCCCCGGACCCTCCATGCCCTTCCTCCCCCCCGCGCGCGAGTGCACCGACGCCCTCCTCCTCAGTGCCCTCATCCCGCTCTGGCGCGCGCTCCCCCTAACGCATGTGCTCAACCTGGCGGTGCAGGCCCCCGACCTCATCACTCATCGGACGTGGGCGACCTTGCTGCGCGGGCTGCCGAGCGTGCGCGTGCTGGATGTGAGCGGGTATGCTCCCTCGGGGCTTGCGTGGGCTTTGCTGCTTAATGCTCGCGCGTACAGGAGAGGGGTGGAGGAGGACGAAGGCGGGCGAGAGAGGCTTCTTCTGCCGAGGATGAAGGATGTATACCTAAACGGCGTAGACTGCTCCGCGGGGGGGTACATGGTTGCGCACACCCCTCCCTCAACCTCCTCGCCCACCCCCACGGCCAAATCCTACACCTCCCCCACCTCCCATAAACCTGTACCAACCGCGCCTCCACCACCCCCTACAAACGCACACACCTCCCTCGACGACTCGCGCTTCCTCGATGTCCTCACCGCTTCTCTATCCTTCCGGCCCCCCTCCTCCCTTCTCCGCAGCCTCTCCATCGCACGGTGCACATACGTGCTCAAACGGGTGGTGGATGAAGCGCGCCGGCACGTAGGGTGCGTGGTGTGGGACTCGTGGGGAGTCGCAAGTGAGGGGGAGATGGACGTATGGTGCCCGGCAAGGTACCGGGATGTCGGGTTTGGAACGCTGGGCGAGGGTGCGGGGCCGCTGGTGGTGGGGAGGGATGGGAAGGGGATTAGAATGAGCCCGGGGGGCGTGCCGCTTGGACATGGGAAGATGGGGATGGAGAATTTGAAGACAGGGGAGAAGGCAGAGGAAGAGACGAAGCCGAAACCGGAGCTGACGGAGCTGAAGCACTTTTTCCGGCTCAGGACGCTCTTGGAGGAGGAGGAATGAGAGCCCTGGGATTTATCGCATCTTCAATGGAATTTCGATTATACTACAACCGTTCTTCTAGTGTAACTACTACAGATTCTCTTCGTGTTATGACCGTCCGCGAGTGTTTATAAATTTTACAATTTCGTATACCCTGCATGATTCTGTGAGTGATCCTCAACCAAACGTAAATCCCCCCCTCTATTTGGGGATGGAGGACAAATGCTCTACGGAGTCTTTTCATGTTCAAATTCGTCTTTCCTGGTATCATGATGAAAGCAAAACTATCATGTCAGTCATCCGCGGCTTACTCTATGCTCTTTCACCTCTTCAGACTCCTTCTCACCCTTCGTATCCTCCTCCTTCTTTTCACTTTCCTTCTCCTTTCTTTCCTCCTCCCTCTTCTCATCCTGCGCCTTCGCATCACTCGCTGCAGCCCGCTTTCTCCTTCTCGCGCGATACGAAGGGCCTTTCTTAATCTCCAAGTACACTAGTGGGATCGAAAATAGTCCTATACCTGCAAGGAGGACGTACGTCCACCCGACGCCAATGCCCTCCATTATGAGCTCGATGACGGATACGACGATGGCACTAAGCAGACAGCGGACGAGGTTGCTCTGTGGGTGTGCATTAATCAGTAATGGTCTGTGCAGGCTTATGGTAGGAAAGAGGGACTAACGCAACCGGTGACGGAGGATCCCTGGCCGGGGCTGAGGTCGATCATTAGTGTTGAGGTCGAGTTCATGAGTGCGATCGCTGTGTATCCCACTTGAATGAAGTTGTGTGAGCTTAGTGAAATTTGAAGATGGCTAGCCCTCGAAAGGAAGCTCACGGAGGATCTGCAGCACCAACGGAGCGGCAATGTTGACCTTTTTCTCTAAACACCACCCATAACCAACACAGCATGCAGATGAGAGTAATACAAGTGCCGGGAGGAGCCTCAAGCGAGCCTATTGAGCGTATACAATTAGTTATAAAAAAACGAAAAATGCTGGTGAAACGTACGTATTCAATAGGGAAATTCTCATCCTTCGTCACGTCTTCTGGACGCCCTTCTGTATTAGAATTCATCTTCTCCGCAGCTTTCCTTTTCGTAACCTGATATTCCCGATCCAGCATTCTCCCATTAATCACAGTCCCAATGACCATTCCACCTCCCATTGCCAGAAATACCAGACCCAACTTCGTTTCGTTCAGGTAGGGATACGTGCGATTGAACAATGTCGAAACACTCGCTAGGACACCATAAAATACAGCACAGGAAATGGCGGTGATGGCGAGCAGGATGATTATGTCTGGTTGGGCGAACAGCCGCAGGGGGTTTTGGAAGGGCTTTTGCGGCGGGGGCTTGTCGGCCGTACGTGGCCTGTTGCGTCCGATGATGGGTATAATAGGACGATACAGTGCTGAAGGCGTTACGCTCCCATTACCTACGCGTGCACGCAGGGTCTCAGGCATGATCCTGCAGGATGGATCCAGGTTTATAAATAGCATGCAGGGTAAAATATGAGGATTACTTACAGTATAAGGATCACGAAACATGTTGAGCATGCGATGCAGAGGAACCAAAATATTGACCTATCCGTGCTATCAGTCTATGCATACGATTAGAAACAAGAGGATTACCGCCAGCCCAATTTGTCTGTTAATACGCCTCCGATTACTGGTCCTATAGCTGGTCCAATCTGGGTTTTTGAAGTTAAGTCTTTATCCTAGCAGAATATTGTTGATCTTCGCTTACCATAGGACCTAAAGTGAAAATTCCGAAGAAACCGCCCCGTTCATCGGGCGTTGAGATATCACCGATGACACCAGCACCTGTAGTAGTAATTCGTAAGTTCACTCATCATCCAGAGGGGAATAGTTTAATGACGCGTGATTCCTACCTATCGCAATGGTGCTTGCCGATCCAGCGGATTGCAAGCAACGCAGGACCATCAAAAGCCAGTAGTCAGATGTGGGCACAAGCGCGAGACCCACACATGACAGAGATAGGATAAGCAAGCAACATGCTTCTGCGGGTCTTCTCCCGAGGCTGTCAGAGAACGGGCCCCAAACCATAGGGGCTTATCGCATCTTTTAAGTATGGGTGCTAAAGTTGTAAACTTCAAAAGCTTACCTATGCCTTGCAGGATCATGTACATTGTGACCTAACCACAAATTAGCTTTCAGTCCTCCAGAAAGGTAAGATCACCCTACCGTAAGATTTATCAATTCTGTTGATTTATTGAACGCTTTCGATATGGCTGGAATAGCAGGGAAGTATATGTTCGCTGTAAGAGGGCTAAGGTAGGCATGTTGGTGAAAAATTCGAGGATCTAGTGGTGCAAGAACTTGTGCACCTGAACAAGCCAGCAAGCGCGACTAAGCCAACAATAAACCACTTTTCCTTCTTGTTGAATGTGCTGAAGGGCACATTAACGGATTTTGTGTCGCTTTGATTCATTGCGAAGCGTCTCGGTTCGTTAAAATCGTTTCTTCAGGCAGCTGTAGATTGCGACAAGGCGTCAATCATGAATTTCCCGCGTATCGAGTACAGCGGCTGTGTGCTGAAGAATCATGGAGGCAGCTTGCCTTTTATACTCTTAGGGATGCATAAATATAGAATAGATGAAGGAGCAAAGAACGAGTGGACGGAAGGTGTACCGAGATCTGCATGAGTCATCCGCTCAATCAAATCGCTAAATTAAGCCATGCCGTGACGACATGCGTCGTTTATCGGCTCGTGACTCTTAGGACGCGTCGCGTCCTCGCGTTACCTACTTCCAATAAGCAATTGACGACCTTGAATTCACTTCTGAAGAAGTCCAGTGCGATTTACACAAAATTTCTGCTGGATTTTGCAGGGCTCGGAAAGGGCTTTCATCCGAACGACCTATTTATAGACTCCAAAGAGTAGAAGCAGCTCGAATACGAAATTTAACCCAAGTACACTCATACGTTCGGTACCGGTGCGCTCAGAGTCATACGAAGTATCAGACCATAGTAGCCATTTTATTGCAATAATCACCTTTAGCATAAGAAGTAGTAGATTAATTGAAGCTAAGTTCAATTTCATACATATAGTACACACAGTACCTCCCACACTCTGTTCCCGACCCACTAAGTATCTACCGTCCTAGTGCGCGGAATCGCGGTATAAATCCTCATAGAGCACAATACATGTATCCTGGTAGTGTATCTAGTGAACCTGCTCCAAGCCCCAAGCCTAGAACAAGCATAGCACAATATTAACATTAAACAACACCCACATCCTCCCCTCCAAACCCCTCATCACCAGCGCAACCACTCCCCATACATGTTCGGACGCTCGCCGCGTATGTAGGCCTCGAAAGTCCTTTTGAGCACAGCTGACCAGTCCAGGTCCCGCTTGTCTGTATCCACGGTCTCTTCCTCTTCCTCTTCCACAAATGACGCGGAGGTGGCGGCGACACGCTGCTTCTTGAGGTCACTCTTAAGCTTGGCACGTGCGGCTTCTTCACCTGCCTTGAATTTGGACCCGAGGTCGGGCCAATTGCGTGCAGGATCGAAGGGTTTCCACCTAGGATCAGATGAGAAAGTGTTTGGGATTAGATGGGGGAAGCATAGCTCACCAGAAGTTATGAAAGTGGTATGAATATGCGCCTTTGAAGAAGCCACGGAAACCGAGTGCCTGGGGTGCAGCACTGTTTTGTTGAGGCGTATCAAAGAAATCGCCGAATCTACGAAACGTCGTCAGTCTAAGAACAACTCATATCACCATTGAACACGACTTACTCTGTGAAATATGGCTGGGGTGGCCTATCTCGCTGATAGTTTTCGGTATTCAGCCATGCCGAATCAAACATTGCATCGGGTAGACGCAGAAGCAAGCCCTCCACGTATGCGTCCGCCGTGTATTTTGACACCGTCATCGGGTGGAAATCAAGCCCGTTCTTCAGCGCCGTGCGGAAGAGGAACGTGCCCAGAGCAGAGCCCTTGTTCATCCGCAGCACCGCGGTGTTGTAGTTTGGTAGGCGCGACCAGCGATACGCGAACGCGCCCTTCCATCCCCAGAGCTCCTCCCAGTCCCGCAGGAAGATGGTGTCGGCGTCGAGGTAGATGCCGCCGAATTGATGGCACAGAACGAAGCGCGCCATGTCAGAGAGGATGACGGACATGCGATCATACGACGAGGCGGAGTTGGAACCGAGACGGTTCAGGATGTCGTCCTCGTCGCCCGTCTTCTCCGCTGCGCTCGAGGTCGTCTCGTTCGCGCTGGCCGTCGAGGCAGGTGCCACGGGCTTCTTGATCTTCACGACGTGCCCGCCCGAATTGAACAGGGTCTCCTCTAGCGCGCGCCAGTCATGCTTGATCTCAGGTATCCCGTCCAGCTGCTCAGTCGTATTCCACAGCCTAAACTGAATAACATCCTTAAACCGCGGGTGCAAGAACGGCGACGCCCACGGGTTCGACTTGAGTTGCGCGTACATGTCGCGCACCGCGCTGGGGTTAGGCACCGCCGCTGCGGGACCGGGATTTATCCACATCCAAAACTGCGGGCGGCACACGCGCGAATCCTTGGGCATGTCGCGCAGGTGCATGCCAGTGTTTTGGGTGAAGAGGAAGGAGAGCAGAGCGAGATATGGCTTGTCCGTGAAGGGCCCCGTCCAGAACATGTGGAACAGGCGCGGGTTTTCGGGGTCGCAGGGCGGAAGGGAGACGGCGGGGCGGTGCTGCAGGGGAGGGGGGAGGATGATTTGCGTTTCCCATTCTGCGCCGCGTTTCTTGGTGAGACCTGCGTCGGGGTCGGTGGAGGCACCGTCATCGAGGGCGGCGGCGATGGGTTTGTATACGGGTTCGGGATCAGTATCGTAATCTAAGGGGTCGAGCGGGGCATCTGTTGCTGAGTTGGCTACTTCTTGGTATATGTACTTGTAGTCATCGAGGTCCCCACGTCTAACTCTCTCGCCATTATCCAGGCCTCCTCCAATGCGAAGCAGTTCTAGACAATCGCGGACGTACTGTTAAAAACGACAATGTCAGCAAGGATCCGACAAGATAGCCGAGGGCACCAGGGAGGTACGGTTTCGAGAACTAGCAATGATGACGCTACAGTCATAGCGCCCAATCCGACAGAGCGTTAAAGCGAAGCTGCGCTCACCTTTCCTTCTGAGAAGTCGCAGTGCCTCATAATCTCGTCCATGTCAGCAACGCTTCCTGGTAACGGCCTAGGAGGATAGGCAACGTCTGGCGGTTGGCTCTGGATATCCAGGTATACTCGCTTGGGGCCTGCGCCTAGCGTTTCCATGTCCACGTCAACGCCTGACGGCAGAATGCCTAATGGCTTAATTTTCCGCGGTCGATGGGGTATCGCAGGATTCGTAGGGGGTTTCTTGAGTCCTATATCCTTTGAAACTACACATACAGTCAGATTATCTGAACGTGCTCCGAGGACAGAATAACGCACTAGTATGTCGGCTCGGATAGTGGCCGCTCGCTATCTCCCACTTCCATATCCGCTGGAGATCCTGCCTTCGGAACACAAGCGTGGACGATTCACCGTCTGCGCCGGGCGTCCACCGCTCGCCCCACTCCCCGCCGCCGAACCCCTTGGAGAGGAGCACGAAGGTGAGGAAGACGGCCACACCCAGAAGGACGATGACGGGCCCACGCCGCCTGCGAGTGAGGCGGAGGTGGTTCATCCAGCCGATATTGGGTATGGGGACGCGTAGACGACGTGTGGGGACGCCAGGGATGGCGAGGTATACTGGTCGTGTCCATGCTCCGCCTACAGAGCCATGTGACCGATGCCTTTTCTCCTCGAAGTTGTAGTGGTGACTTGGCAGGTCACTGCCGTTCATGATGCCCAGCGGACAGGATGGAGGCAGAGGAAGGGTTGGGCGGGGAAATGAGCGGGTGGGGGGGTGGACGACACTGAGAGTTTGGTAGATAGTCGGCGAGCACTTTGGAATTGTAGACGTGGAGCACAGCCACTGCAACAATTTGTTTGCGGGGGCATATGTGGCTGTGCAATCTTAACGGAGAGTTGATCGCAGCACCTGGCACACTGTACATTGCAGCGCTCATCGTACCATGGTTTACTACGAGAGACCATGCCAGCACAAGGGCAGAGCGGGTAATATTCAGTACAACTGTGTTTTACATAATTTCATCCATTCCACCGTTCTACGGTCGCAAGTCATACATCTTCTATGGTATCTTCTCTATGCCGTCTATGCTTGCTTTCTCTGCAGACTCTTGGGCAGCTCTTTGACGAATGGCAGGAAATCGCGGCCTTGCATATACGGGCGCAGCACTTCGGGAATTACGAGACCCTGTGCACTTGGTGAGTCTCCACGCTATAAATAAAGAAAAGAGGAACCTTACCTCGGCCGTCTGGTAGTTCTCGACAAGACAGCATAGTGCACGCTCCGTTGCGCATAGGGTACCGTTTAGCATGTGAACGTACACCTTGTTCGTCTGCTCTTTCTTCTTCAGCCCACATCGCACTTCAAGCTTTCGGCTCTCTGCATATAGAGCAGTTAGATCGCGTCCCACGGATAAAGAACGCAGCACCCACGATAATCCGTGCAATTCGAGCACGATACCAGCTCCTTATATGCCCTCTGGAATGGGAACCACGCCTCTAGATCGTACTTCTGCGCCGCAGCCAAATTTAGTGCGCCCGACACGATCGACACCAAGCGGTATCTTATCCCAAGACTCTTATAGAACTCCTCGCTGTTCGCGACCATCGCGTCAAGGGTCTCCCAGCTCTTCTCCGGCTCGGTGATGCAGAACTGCTCGACCTTCTCGAACTGGTGCACGCGGAAGATGCCCCACATGTCGCGCCCCGCCGAGCCGGCCTCCTTGCGGAAGCACGTCGAGTAGCCGGCGTATTTGATGGGGAGCTGTGTTGTGGGGCTCTCGAACCATTCGTCGGAGTGGAACGCCGAGATAGGTTGTTCGGAGGTGGCGATGAGGTATTTTTCGTCGTCTGCGGCGATGACCTGGTGGGAGTTAGTTGGAAAACTACGAAACAATTAGGGAGCTAGCCGAACCTTGTACAACTCCTCATCGAACTGGTCTAATTGTGCAGTCTTCGCCATCTGGTCTTTGTTCATGAAGAACGGCGGCTGGATCTTCTTGTACCCGCGTTTTCTCAGGAAGTCGAGGCCGTACGAGATAAGAGCCTGGTTTAGGTCAATGCCGTCGTTCGTAAGGAAATATCCTCTGTGGCCAGCAATTTTGGCGCCTGTTCCCAGTCAGATTTCGTCACTATGCCAATCAATTATAGATACGCACCGCGATCGAGGTCCATCGCGTCGAGCTTGAGGAGCACTTCGTGATGCGGCAGGATATCAGGTTTTGGTGCCGGGTCGGCCTCTTCGCCTGTCGGATCCCATATTCTCAGTGTCTTGTTGTCGTCCTTGCAGTCCACTTTTCTATGAGCCCTTCATGAAATT
Source organism: Nidularia sp. FH-822889 (assembly GCA_036937115.1). Taxonomy (NCBI): domain Eukaryota; kingdom Fungi; phylum Basidiomycota; class Agaricomycetes; order Agaricales; family Nidulariaceae; genus Nidularia; species Nidularia sp. FH-822889. The sequence continues at coordinate 35,003 of JASFDF010000055.1, forward strand.
TGCGCGTGATACATGGTGCGTACCTCGGTCAAGCTGACGGGTACGTCCTTCCCGACGATGTTGCCAATCGAGCCAGCTTTCTGTCGCATGAGAATCTCGAAGTCGGCGGCCTTCTTCTTGTCCTCTGCGACTTTTGTGTCTATTTCTTTCTTCTTCGCGACGAGGTCGTCTGCGGGTTCTTTTGCCTGATGGGTTAAAGGATATGTAAATAGAGACCTCCGTCAATAATTGAATGCACACGCCTTCTTCTTCGCTGTGATCTCCTTCTGTATCCCATTCACGCTCTTTGCCAATAGTCCGACCTCATACGACACTGGGATATACAATCAACACCCTCATCGTGCATAATATCGACGGCTAACTCACTCTTCACCCAGTCATTATACATCTGGATGATCTCATCGACGAGTTCGACGGAATGCCCGCGCTTGCGCTGGGATTCCTTGATTTCTTCGGGGTTTCCCCCCTTGTTGCTGATAAAGTGCAGTATGTCGAGAGTCATTCTGGGCTGGTGTTAGCTGGCTGGCAATCTCAGCGAGTGTCTTTTAAAAGATTGTCATGACTCGATCGAATTCATCGATGAGTGCCTTACGTAAGGAGTTCTAAGATAAGATTCGCCGAAATAGCCTTTTTCGAAGTCAAACGCTGTGGACGATGCACTAGATGTTCGGCCAAAGTCATAGTGACTCACGATGACAGAGGAAGGCTGTAGTGTCCCTGAGCATGATCACTAGTAGCGCGAATATTAGATGGCATTTTCTCCCTGTTTTCTCATTTTTGAGATAACCACGTGGGCACTTTATTTGCCGAACATGCTCCCTGCCACGTCTAAACCAAACAGGCGCAAAGCGCATCTCGGACGCGTCTGTTCCAGGATTCTTTCCCCCACACCAGACGGTGATCCCTCCTCCCCCCCATCGCCCACGCATACTGATCATGTTCAACCTTGTCCGCCGCATCTCCCACTCCCTCATTCCGCGTCCGGACAAGCCATGGGAGGACGATCGTGAGTACCACGCCACTGCAGCTCTTTTTTCATCCCGAAACGCGTGTTCACGCGTCGTTTCCGTCTTATCTAGCTACCTCAAATGCCCCCGCAAAGAGGAAGAAGCGCAGAATGAGCTCGACGGAGCGCGATCAAGAGAGGGAGGAAGAAGAGGCTTCGAGGAAGAAGAAGCATAGGGGCGAGAGCCTCACCCCCGATGCGGAGGAGCCGCCTGCCACTCCGCTGTTGCTGCCCGAGACACAGGGCGTGAAGGACGTCACGCACGGCGTCGAGGAGGTCGATTTGGAGGACAAGCAGGAGACTACTGCCGCGACCGCGCCAGAGAGCATCCCTCTGCCCGAAGAAGGTTCCGGCGAGCTCGACGAGCCGGTCGCCGGTGCCGATGCATCTTTCCCCCCAGAAGCACTTCCTGCTGTGGCGGAATCGAGCTCATCGACGAATAAACCCTCCGCGCTCACCACCGAGGCGGAGCCGGAGGATGCCAGAGCAGACGAAACTGCGGCGGCGGAGAAGGGAGACACAGACGAACTGAAGGCTGCTGATTCAGCAGTCGAGACAACCGCGGCCACGGAAGGCGAAGGGGTAGCAGCTGACGATGCCGCGGCTCAGATACCTCAAAGTAAGGCAGAGGGGGATAAGGATTAATCCCCACCTCTACGCGCCCCACGTTCCTCTCATTTATTTCTTATTAGCTGCGATACCCGTTCTATTATTACTGGCCCATGGATTTATTGATTCTCTTTCATTCTTGTTATTCCCCTCTTGATTTGGCATGCATACCTGTACCACTCCCCTCCTTCAGCCACCTGTACACATAGGTGTACTTTAATCCAACCATTCATTGTTTCCCGGTACAATTATCTGTTGACTTTCCCCCATGCGTTTATACGTAGTTCGGCTCGTGCCTAACGCTCAGTGCTCGCTGACAGATTCCAGACATTTATGCCCTCCCAAACACCGGGCGTGACTGTCACTACCACGCTCTCCTACCTATCAGGGCGTCAATTTAGCACTCCCCACAGCTCCCTGCACTCAAAGCTAGAGTATGATATGGTGATTGCAGGTGAAATTGAAGTTCTTGGACTCGGTGAGTGCTATATTTAGGCTCTCTCCACTTACATTCATCACCTCGATTATGACAGCGATTTTAAATTTTAGTAATACGCCACGAAGCTCAAGTGCGCCATAGTATACTACTCCCGAATGCCTATCTAAAATTTACGATCGCACTTCCTTCCAGAAATCTGTGACGACTCGGAAACAAAGTTCCTTCCTGTTCAGGGGTTGCTTGCCTATCAGAGGATCAGCAAACACCCACAAGCACCCACCTCGAGGCTACCGCGCATTCAAGATCAGATCATGATATCTCGTGTTGGCTTCGTGAAACTGGAATGCTGCACTCTCCATACTGAATAAATACCCTCGAAATGTCATTGACTTCGGGAACTGACATAGCCATGGTCACGATTGGGGGTTTTCGTGTCTTTGAACAATAGCGATTTCGCTGTCGGATCATTATCAAGTTCTGAATGTTGCTGGATAATGCTATCCACGACGCGATGGAAGGAGCATCGTAGTGCCACCTTGCAGAGGCTCCCTGACGTGCGCACGCTACGTGCCCTCCTGCAAATCACAGGGAGGGAAGGCAATGTCCCTACCCGCTCCCAAAAGTTCACTTCCACCCGGCACTGCGGTCCTACACGCCTAACCAGAGGGGCTATATAACACTCCTCATCGTGTCTCGCAACCAATTTTCTTCCTGGCGTACCCTAACATCCTCTCCGCATCTTTCGACCCGAGAAGAACGGCAAGAGACCCCTCGAGAGATGTTGGACTTCTTCTCCCGCTGGCGTCTGAAGGCAAAGCAGGCCCCTGGCCAGGCAGACGAGACACTTCCCTGGCCAGCAACAGAGAAATCGGGCCGGAGCAGGACGGCGCTAAAGCTCGCCCCCATCGCTATTAGCGCCCCTATCCCCCGCTCGTCCCCTGGCTCATTGACAGGGTTCGACAACGATGCAAACACATCGCAGTACTCCTTGCCCACCCCAAGTCCGCGTGCGGGCCCAATGGCAGGCGCCGCGTGGCTTCATTCATCATCTATCTCCTTGCCCGAGGAGAAGTCGAGGCAAACACTCGCCCCCCCGGGCCCGGCTCCGCCTCAAGTCGTCCGGGTGGACAGCAACGACGTATCGCACGTCCACCAGCTCACGCGGTCGGCCTCATCCCCGGCTGCGTCTCCCCCTTATCATTCTACCCCCGCGTCACCCTCTTCCCCGTTATCCGATGTTACTCCGTCCGCGAGGTGGGGTCTGCGACTCCATACTCCTGGCTTCTCGCAGAGCACGCACTCGCTGCGGCTGGATTCTCGTCCGTATACGTACTCCACGGATGTTTTTGGATATGCATACAGCTATCCATTGGCGAAGCAGCTGTCTCCCATTGCGGAGCAGGATTACTTCTCCCCGGAGTCATTGAGACAATGCAAGCCATTGCCTAGTGGCTCCGATAGAGACCTGCAGGTCTCGAGATCGGCCTCGATGTCGCAGTCAAATACGGTGAATGCGAGCCCAGACGGCTCGCAGTCGTCGGAGATTACCCGTACGTGCCCCATGTCACGATCTCGGTGTCTAATTAAATTTTTCATATATTCTTGTAGGACCATCTCCCGTATATTCATCTCCATTTATAACCCGCCAACTTAATCGAACTATCTCGCAGACGTCGTCTCGCACACACATATCGACGACGTCCTCGGTTCCACGCCTCTCTGCAAAGTCAGATGCTCCAAGTATCCCTCCACTGGACCTTCGACCGCCTTTCCCTGGTCCTCATCCCAGCCGCGATGGTACCGGTCCACCACTAAGGCCTAAGAGGTCGACTATAGTGGCGATGCCTACCATCACAGCCAGCACCGAAGGACACATTGAAGACGAGTACGCTGGTGATGATGCTGATCTGGAGTCGCTTCATGCAGAGAGTTTCGTCACTGCCACCAGCGATGCACATACAGCGAAGATGCCCTTGGCGCCAGGAGTGTTGGATGGAGGATCTCATGCGGACGTGGCCAGCAACGCTTCCATCCATTCAGAGCATTCTCGTTTGCCCTCTGCTTCGGAGTCATTCATTACCCGGCGTTGGGATCGCGATGCGGCTCTAGCATTCGACGTTCCGACATTTAGAGCAAAGCGCCAGTGGCTGGACGTCACGCCTGCATTCTGGGCATTTTGGTTAGGCTTCATATGTCCGTTCCTGTGGCTTGTCGGTGGTTGGCATTTTACGAATTTCGGAGAGCAGCCTCCTAGGCTCACGTTCTGGGAGTTCTATTTCAATGCTGGATATTGGAAGGAGAAGCTCTGTGGGGGACGGAATATGAAGAAGGAACTGAGGGCGTCGAAGGTGTGTCCTCCTCTGCCGAGATGGGTGGCGGAGAAACAGTTGTCCGATGATGGAAGGGCGAGGCTGAATGATCCGAAACGGTCGCTGCGCGGCATTTCGTTTGGTTATCCGTTCATTCCACGCCCCGTTCGCATGTCCCTCAGGCAGAATTGGCAAGTGAAAGTGTTTGATTCTATCCTCGCCATACTAGGGAAGCCGAATCGACTGCTTGATCACTTGTACGCTGTCAAGTTGCGGGAGGTGCGGGGGAGGCCTGAGTCGGGGAGGAGAATGTTCGATCCATGGATTCAACGCTGCAGATATGCTTTTTGTTATGCTCTGGTTTTGCTCTCATTTGGACTATTCACTGCATCGACCTATTTAATTGTATCTAATACCCGCAACCTTCATTGATATGAACGCTTTCGTCTTTCTTTACTCCTACTCTTTGCATATCACACATGTTCTATACACCTCGTTTACTTCCTGTACTGTACCTAGTATGTAGAAGTGCACCATTTGTTTTTGACGCGTTCGCTCTCGGGTTTGTGACCCGATTCACGTGTCAGTGACTACTCTGTATCAACCGTCACGCTTGGTTGTTGGTGAACATTAAGCTTACCTTCAAAAGATCCAGCTTGTCGAAAGCTCTCTCACTTTCCATGCACGAGATCGGCGCCGAATCTCTTCCTTCGATTACCTCACAAAAATTCTCATGCACTTCTGGATAAGCGTATATAGCTGGATACGTCAGGCAACCGTTGGGGGTTTCTCGGATCGCGCTGGAGTACTTCTAATTCCAAAGAAAGTTCATTATAGCTGATTGTTATTCTGGAGCCGGGAGTAGATGCATATAATGTATAGTGCGTACCTTGGTTCTTATGATAACCACATGGATTGGCCAACCTCTTTTCTCACCGACAATAGAGGATGTATCATTTGACACTGCGAAAACATACTTGTTATTCTGAGGGAACCCGGCAGAAGGTTGCTGTAAATCACAGCTGGCCTTATATCTTGTTAAGTCATGAGATGTATTGTATTACTGCAAACCGAAACTCTCATCAATCCCAAGTTTCAAGTGATAACGGGATTCGTCGAAGCCTGGCCATTGCTGACTATCGTCAGCAGGCAATATCGGCATGTGCTACTCCGACATCGCTGTGCTCTCCACGGCAGATTTCTATGCTTTTGATTAGTACATATCAAAGCTTAACATAAGGATCCACTTAGAAAGACGTCACAAGGACCCTCTCAACTTCTAACCGGACCGGTAACAAACATTCATTTCATATAAAAACCATCTATATTGGAAGTTGAACGACAACGTACAATGACGTTCTTGACCTTTCTCTTCAGCATCAGCGCAGTCTTCTCTGGGGTATGTGCCCAAACTGGTCGTACGTCGTCCACTTTGTCCTGATCGTAGTTATGCTCTGTTGTTCACTATTTTTAAATAGTTGCACCTAAGAAATTTTTATCACTACCGCTTGGAAATATTAAACCTGCAGGATGGTTGATGGACCAAGTGAGTTCACATAACTTCTTGCGATGAGACTCCTGACTGACTACATGCGTAGATGATGGTTCAAACCAACGGGCTTGCGGGGCATGAGCACGAATTTTACAATTAGTCCGCTATTTCGTCAGAGTATGGAACATTTCTGATGTGTTTTTTGTTGGTAGCGTTGCACAAACTGATTGGACTGGAGGAAACTCTTATTATTCCAACCTGGAAGAAGGTTTATGTCTTTTCTCTTTCAAATACGGTTTGCTACTAACGAATTATTGCGTTACAGCTGGAAGCTATTGGTTTGTAAGTGATCTGTATTCTTATGTCTCGCAGCTTTTTTTAATGTCTGAATTTCAGAATGCTATGGTCCCTCATGGCACTCTAGTGAACAGCACAGCCATCAACCAGAAGACGTCGGCCTTCCTAGATTACGTTCTCACACACCAGGATTCGACTGGATGGCTTGGTCCCGAAGTAAATACCACTAAGCCGCGTTACCTATGGGGCAGGTAAGGCTATCAGACAACTTACAGCTGCATATGATATATTAACTTTTTGGTTCTGTAGATATCCATTCATGTTTGGAGCAACCCAGATGGTTGAAGTAAATCCTTCGCTCACCGATCAGGTTGTCACAGCTCTGTACAAGTTTGTCAACCTGGCGAATACCATGCTCAAGGCAGGTGGCCAAGGAGTCGAACCCTGGGCAGCGACTCGCTGGGAGGATTTTGTTATAACCCTGCAGTGGTACGTTCATCGTTAGCTTCGATTGATATTTCCAATTGATTTAACGGCAGGTTATATGACAATCATCCCAATGGCAATGAAGCCCTTTTAATTGATACCATGAAGCAATTGAAATGGACTGGGGTCCCTTGGGAAAAAGTTTTTTCTGCACAAGTGAGCTATTTAGTGCCAGGGAAGCAGTTTAAAAGTTAACAAGTGTCCCTACAGTACTTTCCAACTACCGCTGGCAAGTGGTTATCTTCTGGGTGCATATGTTTTAATTAATCCTATAGATATCTTTAGTCGAACATCTCGCTGTATGTAATGCATTCCACTCTTATTTCCATGAATCTAATACCGCCTCATCAGAATCCCTTCAACCTCCCTCTGACAGTAAGCTTTTTCCTGGCGTTGAAATAGAGTCTTTGACAAAAGATATAGTGGCACGGGGTCAATATGGCAGAGGGATTGAAGGCCCTCCCTTCTACGTATCGTTTTACACATAACCAGTCGGGTAAGATTCTGTTAATACAGCGATCACCTTCGTAGCCTCACAGCCATTCCCTAGATTTGGATGTGGCCAGTACGGGCTGGGATTTATTATTCCAATACCATGGTCGTCCATCGGGCATCTACGCTGCGGATGAATATCTGGCCGGTTTAGAAGCTGTCAGAGGGTAAGTTGAACCTTAAATTGACTTCTGCAAATAGTAGAATGCTCATTTCTGTCAGGACGGAGCTTTGCTTAGTTGTCGTAAGTTTTAAATCGTTGATTTCAGGGCATTCTTAATTCTAAAGCACTTCAATCTAGGAAACTATGTTCTCGTGAGTCCTTTGAATCTACTGTTGATTATGGAACTGAAACCGTCCCAGAGGCTCATACTTATATCAAGTCATTGGAGATCCCAAATTCGCAGATAGGGTCAGTCAAGTTTATATCTCGCAATCTAGCAACTGATTATTCATCTGCATTACCAGGTGGAAAGGATTACCTATAATGCCCTACCAGCCACGCTGACAGGAGGCACGTTATACCATTATGTTGTTATGATTCGACACCACTTACATATTTACTTTTACAGACATGTGGTCGCGGCAATACCTGCAACAGCAGAACCAAATTGCTTCAAAGAATATGAATCCGTAAGATATTCGTGGAAATAGCCTATTGCTGATGCTGATTTGCACCCATATGTAGAAACCCGTTCCCAAATGACGGGTGAGTTTGCTCTCGTTTCGTGCAAATATCACAGATTATTGAAAGAAAAAAATTAGTGCCTATTCAAATGTCTTTGGTCTTGAACCAAATTATCCGTAAGTAAATATCTATCAGACATTGAATAATAATCGTCTCATAACTCATCTAGCTGCTGCACCGTGAACCACCCCCAAGGCTGGCCAAAATTTATTTCAAATGCATTCCTTACTACTCCCGACCAACAATCGCTTGTTCATCTCTACCTCGGACCGTTTTCTACAACTACTACACTGGCTTCAGGTTCAAGTTCCTCCCAATGTATATTGATCTCGGCCTAACGATATGCTCCCAGGCAATCTTGTAACTGCTACTGTCAACACGATATATCCTTTCAGCGACACTCTCACGACAACAATCACCGCCAGCAAAGCTTTCACATACTTTGTTCGTATTCCCAGCTGGGTGACCGGAGGAACCATCGCGATCAACGGGGCAAATGCTGTAGCTTTGAGTCCTTCTAACGGATTACAAGCTGTGAGCGTTGGCGCTGGAACAACGAAATTCATACTTAACCTCCCTGCTGCAATTACGACTGGTATATGGTTGACACTGTTTTTGTGTGATGCCCTGTTAACATATTTCCAGAAACTCGTCCTCACGGATCTATTGCTATTCATCGTGGTCCATTACACTATGCATTTGACAGTGAGCTTAAGCTTAAGTGCCTGAATGCTATACGTGGCTGACCGGATTACCGCTAGTTCCTCGTAACCAGACTGTCTTGACTCGTAACTCCCAGCAGCCTTTAGCTGCTGACGTGGAATTCGATGCTACTGCAGCCTGGCAATATGCTATCGACCCTGCAACTCTGAAGTTTAGTCCTAGTCCCTCATCTCTTTCAACTCTTCCTTCCCCAATCTTCGACTCCGGCAAACCACCCCTCACTATTACTGTCACAGCTTGTCCAATCTCTTGGCCCGTTGCAGGTGACACATTTGTTTCCTCCCCACCTACTAAGCCTGCCTGCACCGGCGCGCAGCGAACGATTACGCTTTCTCCATATGGGGTGAGTGATTTCATCGCTTACTTGATAGTTGGACTCTTATAGCAAAACTGTGTAACTTCAGGCTACTAAGTTAAGGATAGGAGAATTCCCAGTGTTCACCGCCAAATAGGCCAAAGTGTTTCTTTTGGTATTGTATGTGACGATGTACGTCACAGGACGCGTTATTAAGATGACGTCTCCAGTTTGAGATGCATTTGAGTCTCGGTCGGATATTACTAGGTAAGAGTAAGACAGGTGTCTAGATAATTAGAACTCTTCGCTTTGACCCGTCCGCGCCCTTCCCCTGAGAAGACAGATGCCCACGACAAGATCTTTCACAAGAAAACTTCAATCAGGTAACAGACTCAATGCTCCACGTATCAACTTCCTATCGAAGTTCAGACAATAGATAGAAAATGTGCTAGGCATCTCAGGTTCGACTAAAACCGATACTATCATTAAGTTGACAACATGGGACAGATGTACGACGAAAGAAGGAAAGTTGACCAAGGATGAAGAGACGCCTCTTGCACAGGTAGAAGACCAAGCGGCGAAGCATGTCTCACTCGAAATTTTTTGGGCTGAGAAAAAAGAGGCGGCCGCAAAAGCACAGAAACTTGAGAAGCGAGTCATATGGTTGCAAAATGTAAGCAATTCTATGCCATCATCCAGTATTATCATCCGTTGACATCGAAGATAAACAGAAATGTGCAGAAAACCTTGAAATCATTAAACGCCTTGGTGATCAAAACCTGAAGATGAGATCTGAAATCAAAGAAACGAAAGAAAATAATAAACGAAAAATTGTTCTAGTAAGTCGTCTGTAGCTTGTGTATACAGAAGTAATGACCATTTCTAGGATGTAAGCGAAGTGGAGGAACACGTCGTGTGTGAGGTCTGCAGCTGTTTTCTATGGGATCCTTTCCTGTATGCCTTCTTCCTAAAATCACATAGCCCAGCATTGTAAATGACCTGTGCAGGCTTCCTGATTGCGGCCACACGTTCTGTGGTAGTTGCCTCGAAGGCTGGTCTACGAGAATCAAATTTCAGCTCGAAGCATCTCAAAACACCGAGAATGTGCGTCACCATCTAACTACGTGTTTCTCAATCGTGACGATTGTTTTCAGACCTCGTGTGTGCTTCAGTGGTATAATTGTCCAAGGTGTCGCAAAGATGTAGCGAGCAGGCCGGTACGAGAGTATGCCATACAGAGTCTCGTCGAAGTAATTGCGCGTGGGAGTGCTACGGCGATTGCACAAGAAGCAAGAAAAGAGGAACAGCATACTGGGCACAAACGAATTGAGGACGGAATATGGGACCGGTTTTTTTGAGCCCGAACTTGACAGTGTCTAAGCTGCCCCTATTCATTACACCCATCTGCATACGGTACGGAGACTCGAGACTTCCTTCGTAAGATATTTATGTACATCCATACTTTTTCTGATCATCACGACCACGACACGGTACTTTCTTTCTGTAACTACAATACAACTGAAAATACATCATATAGCAAGTGCATCGGCATCTACACTTACAATCTACTAAAAATCCATCCAGCCTGAAAGACAAAATCCAAAACCGACGAAGAATAAACTATTCATCTTTGTGGAAAGAAGAACGTGTGTCCATGTCATCTAATAAAATTGCAGCATCTGAATCTGGGCTGGATCCCGTCTTGGTTTTCTTATTCCCATAACGCTGCTGCAAGAGCAAGACAGGCCATCCAAGTCGCTTCCAGAACGGGAGCTCCTCCTCGAATATATACTTGCTCTGGAAAGCAATGATGATCCAGATCGTAGCCAGAGTGAACGGGATAGCCGTTTCAGCGTAGTGTGATAATGTGCCGCGGGTACCAGGCACTATTTCACCGACGTTCATACCAAATACTCCCTGTCGTTTGATACGAAAGTCAAGATCAGTCCCCCAAGATGAACAAACTAATTCTCACAGCCACGAAAGACGCCGGGAGGAATACCATCGTAAGATATGCAATTTGTTTCATCTGGGTCCCGGCTGTCAGTGGACCATACAAACGAGTCAACGTACACGTACCGCTAAGAGAAAGGATCAGAAATAGTATGTATGAAGCAATCGTGACACATACCTGCGCTATCTCTAACTGCAGCTTCTGTCATTTCTCGCATGTATCGGCTGTCGGTAATGTTGACGCTGCTGAAAACCTATTGAAATGAGCCTGGGTCAGCCTGGATCAAGAGTATCTTGGGGAAGGATAGACACTTACAAGGTTCATCACATTCTTCAACCGTCTATCTTGCATCCTCAGCGCCAGTTTCAGGCGTTCAACTTCCCCCAGAAGAGTGTCACACTCCCGTTTCATCAGACCGAAACTCATGGTACGAACATTCTCAGGAACAGTCGGACTATCCATCGCAGGATTGGGAGTCTCCAGCACAAACTTCACCGTCTTAGTGAAATCCTCGAGCAGAGACACATAATGCAGATGATGTGCGCGAATAACGTGTAATTCCTGCGTCAATGGCATCTCCGCAGTGTTGATGACACGGGTTTCCTATCCAATAATCAATCAATACAGGAATAAAGTGACGAGAAGATCAAACAAACCAAGGAACAGATATGCTCATACAGGCTCTCTAGTGCCTCATCCCAGGCGTACATTGCGTGCCATATGAAGGTCAACAAAACAAACGTCGGATCCGGGGATTTTTGGAAGATACTTTGCCAGTAAACGCTTTGACCTTGGGTAGCGCGTAAACAATGACAGCCTGAACTGAAAACTCCCCAAGACACTCACCTGCGAACCGAATGCGCGTATGTAGATATGGTGCCGACGTGGTTGGGAGATCAAGGCTAGGGTGATACGAGATCAGAGTGCTACCGTTGACGTTACGAATGAGATGGACAGAAAGTAGATCCATGACAAGCGATTTTTGATCTTTAGAATATGTCAATAGATGTCAGGATAATGAGAAAGTTCAACGTACTCGAATACAGCGCAAGAGGAGCCTGAGTATCGATTTTTTGTGACCCTAACCATTACTCAGATGAGTATCGAATATACTTTGGTCTTAAAAAACTTAGTAACCTAGCAGAGTAGGTTTTCTTGATGCGATAGAAGCTGTATCCGCCTGTCGCGCCGGTCTAGCGCTAAGGTTAATCGCATCATGGTTCGACATAGACCGGAGGAATGTCAAAGAGACGGTGATATCTGCAAGTAATGGTAAAGTTCCGAACTTTCACCAATATAATTAGCACTTACGATCTCCTATTCTTGGCTGAACTTCTTCCTCGAACCTAGACGGAATCCAGTTCAGCGAAGACGAAAAGAAGAACGGTTCGATGTTATATCTGCATGAAAGAGGAAGTGGTTAGTAAGGTTTCCATAATAAGCAAGCCCGTCCACCCAGCGTGCGCTTTACACTCAGGCTGCTGCTGAGCTAATGTTATAAATACTCACTTGGCTCCAAGCATCTGCAAGATAGGCCCCGACATGTTCTCAATGAATAAAGCTCTGACACGAATGTTGTTTGGCCGCTGAATAAATGATATGATTTTGAGAAAGCTCAAAGGAAGCCAAAATGTAGACATACCACTTCGGATACCATGCTATTCCAAGTTTCCTCCTCATGCCCAGTCTTCGCAATCATTTTTCCAGCATCCGTGAACAAGCCCTGATCATTAACATCAACGTGATGGCATATGCAGTCGATATCGCGTCTGTAGTCGTTAATAGCTGCAGCGATCTTGCACTTCTTCACTTGTCGAGGTGTCCAGTTGGGGAAACGAGATTGAGGGTACCCCCTCCAGCAGTTGTTACAATTTCTGCCATGATCGCAAAGCGGCGGGATTGGTGGCAGTTCACATGCTAACTGTTCTGGATCCACCTCTGTAGACTCGTGGAACCAAGTAGGAAAGTAAGTCATCCACAAACTCTCTAACATATTATAGCAAACGCACCGTCCATAAGATCAACCCATGGCCATGGTGCTGAAGGCGCCGCATGACGATAAGAAGGTGGCGCTATACGAGTTGGATCCGACACCTTCACATCAAGCAAACCTTCCAGAGAGGGTCGAATGCCGCTGGTACGAGAACGTGGCATACTGCAGAACTATATTCGTCAGAGATATAGGCAGAAGAGCTCTGGAACGTCCGTGTGGAGGACTGCAGAGGACTACTCAGAGTCACTGCGGTCGAGGGAAAAGGCAGACCTGGGCGGTGGATGCAGAAGTTACTTATAGTTTAGAATTAGCGCCCGATGTGCCTGCATCATGGTCACCGTCTGTTCTGATGTTCGCTTGCTGGTGAGCCTTAAATTGTGCAGAATAAATGTGCACCGTCAGATTTTATACACCTCTCAGGGTCCGTTGAGAGGCCAAGAGAATAGACGGATTCAAAGTCATTGAGGTTTTCCTATGAGACAAATGCAGTGTATACCAGACGCCGGTGGTCGCGGTTACAGATAGAAGCGCTATTTGCACATCAGGTGCATTTTTAGCTATCTATTTGGCTGCCTCATGTAATCCAAACTGGGCGAACACTGACAATGGTCCGGAATCTCATGCCCTCCGGGTGTAGCATATCATATAGGTACTCTCACGCAATTCGGCGTTTACAGAGGTCCAATACTCAAATCACTTCTGTATGCTATGGCCTGCATGTCAAGTGATTTTTTTTTCTTTTTCATTCAAAGCTTCACGACTCACGCTATAAGTATACCCATTCATTCAGATCTGGAAGTACCACCGATTCATCTCAGCCTTGATTTTCAAACTTCTAGTGGGAGCTCAAACATTCTCGAAGTAGTACCATTTGAGGTGCGCGCTATGCTGATGAAGATTCTGTCTTTCTACTAGGAGAGAGAAGTTAAACTTTAATGCCTATCGCTCCATGATCCATCCACTTATAAGTCACAGTGTTCCCCAGACAGTAAAATATATCGTTAGAACTTATCACGAGAGGGGTGATAGTTTGAAAGGATGAACGGATGCCCGAGCTTCGAGAACCATGTGGTCGTTGTGTAATCCGACGTATCGTGGATTTTGTAATCCAAGCTACCTATGCCTCGAGGCTGCTATGCGCGCTGGAATCATGGTGCAAGAATGATTCGGATCAGACCATCCCGAATGCCAAACCTAAACTCGCGTCGTGACAAGCGCATTCACGCATTGGCATACTGCATTGGCCATTCGATCAAACATGCTTGTGGGAAATCCAGGATTGATTGGGGCACAGCGCCAACATGTCTTGCAATGAGAAAGCTGCGCTAAGCCTGTTGGAGGACTGCGTTACTATCACTACCCTGTGGCTCGGTCACTCCCATATCTCGGCCAAGCCAATGAGAGCACGTTATTTCGTCAATTTTGATGGGGTGACGTGACAACTGTAATGCTCTCCCTGCCAAATTTGTGACTGACCGATAACTGAACGGCTGGGTAATCGTAGTAATTTGCACGGGGAACAAGCATCTAAAATCATCCAAAGCCGGATATATTGTCTTCCTTATGGCGAATAGGATGTTCGAAGTCATGAAATCTAATGAATTTCGCATCATAAGTAACATTAATTATTCCTTCATCCCATGGTAAGTCAGATCATCAACAACCAAATACCAGTACTTTTTCATGTCATCATGTAGTACAGTTACAAAATAGTCCGTCTAGGCCGTGTTACAGTCATATAAAATCGTGCAGAAATCGTGGTCATCGTCCCGGGTAAAATAGAAAAGTAAAGGTAGCGCAGGGCCTAATGTAAAATGCGGCTCTATTTAATAGTGAGTATCGGAGCCGCTAAGTAGAACGAGGCAAACGCACTCTATGTATCGCGCAGCCGCAGTAATCCATCTTGTATGGACGTGTGTTCCGTGTTGAAACCAAGCTGATTCTGGTTCTTTATTGTGTAAGGATCCTTCCCAAACATCCTCAAGATCAAGAAGACAGGCCATCCGAGCCGTTTCCAGAAGGTGACATATTCAGGGAATATGTATCGGCTCTGGAAAGCGATGATCACCCAAATAGTGACGAGCGTGAAGAGCAAAGCGGTGAGGGCATAGTGAGGCAGGGTCCCCAGTGTGCCCGGATTAATTTCCTCCACGTTCATACCGAATACACCCTGAAAGAATCCCCGAAGTTAGTTTTAGATGTCGGAAACTAATAATAGTAACACGTACTGCTACGAAAGTAGCGGGCAGGAAAACCATGCTCAAGTAAGCGATTTGTTTCATCTAGCATTGAAATGTAAGAATGTAATTGAGCTCGAGACCAAGGAACTCACAGCTGTGGAACAAAGACATCGCATAAGCATCGAGTTTGAGAAAATAAGAAACAAGTAGACGTACCAGCACTATCCCTAACAGCTGCTTCAGTCATCTTCTGCATGCGCTTACTGTCCAAGATGTTTACACTGCTAAAAACCTGATTTGCAACATACATAAATGAGAAACAATCCTGCTGTAATCCAACAGCGATAGAGCGACACACTCACAAGATTCAGAACGTTCTTCAACCGCATGTCCTGCATACTCCTGCTCATCTCCAAGCGCTTAATTTCACCCAAGAGATTCGCACATTCCCGCTTCATCAAATTGGCGCTAAACTCGCGGTCCTCCTCCGTAGCATCCTCCATAGCCGGGTTGACCGTGTCACGGATGAACTCGACGGACTTGCGGAAGTCGTTGAGAAGGGACGAGTAGTGCAGGTGGTGCGCACGGATGATGTGCAGCTCCTGGGTGAGATTCATCTCGGAGGTGTGGATCACTTTGGTTTCCTGTGCGGTGGAAAGGAGTGAGCATTGTGGTGTATCAGCTATGAGAGAATTTGAAATATCTGACTATGTTACAGATATGGACATAGAGGTGTTCTAGGGCTTCATCCCAGGCGTACATAGCATGCCATATGAACGCTAGAAGTAGAAAGGTAGGGTCCGATGACTTCTGGAAGATGCTCTGCCAGTAGACGCTTTGGCCTGCAAATACAAATTTATCAAGAAAAAAGATTAGTTCAACTGTGGTCATTACCTGCAAACTGAATACGTTGATGAAGAAAGGATGCTTCAGTAGTAGGAAGATTTAAGCTCGGGTGGTAAGAGACAATGGTACTGCCTTCTTTTCTCCGAATGAGGTGCACAGCGAGAAGGTCAAGAACGATTAGCTGCTCAACTAGAGAAGCATATCAACGGGTGCTCAGCCATACGCTATAACAATACACATACTTGACTTCAACTCAAGAGGCGCCTGGGTATCGATCATCTGCTCAACTGCAGCAAATCATATGTCAGAAAATGTCGTGGAAATATTAATTTCGGAAATGAACGCTTACCGAGAGATGAGTGGTCGTTAGACGTGAGGGTATCAGAGGAGTCTGTACCTTGCGATGAAGTATTGAGACGGCTAGCTCTGTCTTTCGAAATTGAGCGAATGAAGGTTAACGTGATCGTGATATCTGTCCATGCAGTGCGGTTAGCAAATACTTTACAGCAACGAGCATAATGTGAAGGAACATACGATCCCCGACGCCAGGCTTTACTTCTTCCTGATACCGCGAGGGTATCCAGTTGAGGGAAGAAGAGAAAAAGAAAGGCTCAATGTTGAACCTAGACGTACATAGCCATCAATCAGCGTTAGCACTTGATAAGTTATGAGAACGACAAAGGAATCTGTAGGTTTACTGCGAAATGACGAGTTTCATGTATCACAGCTGCCACCAAAAGGCGCCGAAGTTCACGGAGCATGATAGCAGTTGAGAAACCATGACGCAGTGTATCCAGCGGCAGTGTTTAGAAGGAATACCAGGATAATAAGACTTATACTATGAAACAAAAAGCAAAAAGAGGTTTTACCTTGCTCCTAGCATCTGTAGCACTGGACCGGACAAGTTTTCGATAAATGCAGCTCTAACGCGTAGATGATCCGGGCGCTGCAATAAAATCGATCAGTTAGCAAATTGCAATTCCAACCATGGCTCAATCGTGCATTTTTATGAAGCACTGCACCGCAAAGAAGGGAATAAACGGGAAATGTCCATTTTAAATGTGAAATGATGTTGACAAATCAAAGTTAGGTATTCTGAAAGGCAAGGTCACGAATTCTCTCGAACGCGTAACATTAAAAAACAATAGCAAAGAAATTGACATGCCTTTGACACCAGAATCTCCCTCCAGGTTTCTTCTTGATATGCATCTTTGGCGATAATTCGTCCAGAATCTTTGAACCGACCTTTATCGTCGACATCGACTTGATAGAGAATACAATCGACATCCCGTCGATAGTCCCTGATCGCCTTCAGTATTTTACTCTTCTTCACTTGACGTTCAGTCCAGTTGGGAAAGAGAGACTGAGGGTAATTTTTCCAACACCGCCCATTGCAAGTGGCATGATCACAAGGAGGCGGTACTGGAGGAAGAGGGGATGCGAGCTGAACGGGATCTACCTCTAAAAATTTGAATAGTGCCCACAGCCCACAGCAAAAGGTCAGTAACGGAGTTTCCGGAATTCCTGGAAGAGATAAGTAAGAACGTACCATCCTGAATATCTACCCAAGGCCATGGTGCAGACGGTGCTGCATGGCGATGCGACGGCGCGGGAATGCGACTATCCTCTTCAAATGGTTTAGGGTAAGCCCGAACGCTATAACGGCTGTGTGCAGGCATCACGGTGCATGAAAGTACAAGAAGTGTGGGTGCTCGTCGTGAAAGCTACAGTCAATGAGGACAATTCGGTGGGGAAGACAAGGACCCGGAAGAAGAAAAGGAGGGCGTCAAGCGGATGAAGGGACGCATGCTCGCTCGATAAGTATCGGCAGAATAGACGCCCTGAGTCCGGCGTGTCCACTAAGCGACTGTGCATCAACATGTGTGCTTCGGGCGTCTTCCCAAAATGCTTCCAGAGGTATGCCTTCCTGATGCATACTAGCAACAGATCAATTGAGTGTCACACTTGCTACGTACCTGTCACAATGAATCAATGACGGCTAAGCTTTGGCAGTGCACAACATCTCCAAGGGAGTGGTGTTCGACGGGCACAGTGGCTGCCAGCTCAGGACTCACTTGTGGGTCCCTCAGTCTTTACAGCAGGTAGGGTCTTTCTAGTAGAATGACTGTATATTGTCTCATGTCTGTTATTGTCAGGGAATTGCTGTGACAGGCCTTCTATTACGACTTTATAGGAAAGTTTTAAGAGAAGATTTTCAGTAACGCCACCCCTACGAGCATAAAATTTCTCCACTGAGTACCTTTGCACTTCCACACCCGATACCCACATCTCTCAACTAGACTTATAGATAATATCACGGCTCGTGCCTCATCTAGACCACTATGATTACTAGATTCTCAATAGTGACGCTCGTATTCTTCTTCCTCTCCACCATATTTGTGATCCAGCCAGTCTCCTTCCATGTTCCTCTTCCATATTTTGGTCGAAGGCGAGTCACTATTGGGCTCATGACAGCTCCCATCATCGCCATTGCCATCCTTTGGGCCGCACAATGTCTTGGCGCAACACAGATTCGTGATGGAATCGTTGGAACAGGTACATAACATTCGGCCCTCAGGATCCCGTTTGTAACTAATGCATTTGTTTCTGAAGATGATATCAAACCCTACAACATCCTCATCCTCTTCATCTCTCTGGCCTACATGGCCATTACATTGGATGTTACTGGACTTCTCCAAGCCGCTGCATTCTGGGTTAGCAATAAAGGCGGCTCCAACGGCCGAAAGCTCTACTTCTATTTCTATCTGCTCCTCACAGGCATCAGCATGGTCGTCGGCAACGACCCGGTTATCCTCTCAGGGACTGCGTTCTTGGTGTATTATACTGCGGCGACCGAACTGGAGCCTGTCGCCTGGCTGATGGCGGAGTTCACGGCAGCGAACACTGCGAGCATGGTTCTGTTCGTCGGTAATCCCACTAATGTCGTCATCTGCGAGGGCTTCCGCATCAACAACGCCGCCTTCACCGCGTATACTATCCTCCCCTTCCTCGCGTGCAGTGTTGCCTGCTATGTGGCTCTTGCCCTGCAATTCCGGAGCTCGAAACACGTGCCACGCAGATTAAGCCACACTGGGGTTCTTAACGTCCGCCAAGTTCTCAAAGACCCTGTTAGCGCCATCTTTGGCAGCATTCTCCTTGGCACATGTCTCGTCATCGTCATCGTGCTGAGCTTCCTCCATGTGGATGTGTGGAAAGTTACGCTGCCCTTCGCTGTGGCTAAGTTCATCTTCGACATTTCATGGGATCACTACCGTTTTGCGCGGGGTTTGCTGCCTCATCAAAAAGAGAAGCCGTTGGATAATACGGGAGAGGTAGACGAGGAGGCTATGGTTTCTGAACTGAAACGCGCGATGTCTATGCCCGCTAACGTCGAGCGTAGTGGGACATTCGCTTCCATGACCGCTACGACCGTTACCCCTGCCCGAACAATGAACGGTCCGTCGCTGTCCCCATCACCTAGCTCAACGATCATGGCCAACGACCCCTCAGCTCCCTCAGAAAAACCTCGCCCCTTCGCCAGTCAAAGATCGTCATTTGATGCCAAATACGCGGAGTTGGCCTTACACTTCCCAACGTTCTTCACAGCTCTTCCGCGTCTGCCGTTTGGACTCATTCCGTTCGCCTTCTCGCAGTTCATCCTGATCGAGGGTCTTGCGCACCAAGGCTGGATAGATGTCTTCGCTCACTGGTTAATTCGCGCGACTAACCGCCAGATGTTCCCTACAGTATGGATCATCGGCGTCCTCGGTGTCATTTTGTGCAACATCGCAGGGACTAATATCGGAGCAACTATTCTGCTCACCAAAATCGTGCACGCCGCACCGGACTTCCCGGAAAGCAGCGCAAGAGCAGCAGCGATCTCGCTTGCAGTGGCGAGCAACATTGGCGCGGTCAGCTTCACGTTTTCTGCGAGTCTTGCTGGGCTACTGTGGCAATCAATATTAAAACAGAAGAAAATCAAAATTGGCCAGTGGACATTTGCAAAATGGAATTTGTTACCATTGGCTGCGATGACCGCTGTGGGTCTGGGGGTTGTGTGTGCGGAAGTGGCCGTTTTATATTAAATGATATCGGGGAAGCTCTAAACGCAATTTTATACCCATCTTCCAATGTATTATTTTCAGTTTTGGTTTGGATAATAATAAATTATATACTCAGCGGAGTTCTTTGCGACCTATTCAATTTCCAAAGATAACCGTCTCTCCACAGAAAGCATATAAATCCGTAACACCTAGGTTCACTTATTCAGCAAATACGTCGCTCAAATGTTAATCGCTTGACAGATAGCTTTGACCTCTGCCACCAATCCCCTCATCTTCTGCTCGCCTGCATCATCGAACAAGTCGTAATTCCATCGAGCGGCTGGGGTAACATCAATTACAGACGTAAGATCGTGTGGAATGGAAGGCGGTGAGAGGACATTCGTTTCCTTGTTGTACTCGTACACTGAAAAGCGCGTGCCCATAGCACTGATTCCGTATAGTTTCGGGATGAGGAATTGCGGACCAATAATGCTGTAAAATCGATCTCGCATTTGCTGATCTGCCTTTACTCGGCGATAAATTTTGTCAAGGTCGGAGAAAGGATTCATTTGAACGAAAAACATGGAGCATTTCCGCTTTCGAATGAGGTATATGATGGTCAAATCGGTCGAATCGAATCGATTTGGCAGAGGCACAACTTGATAGTATTCGGAAGAAGGAAAGAGTTCTGCCAGAAGAGTGTTAAATGGCCCATAATACTCGTTTTCGTCTGTGGTAAACTGGTCAACAGTCTCAAATTGTTCCAGAATAAAATCACTCCAGGGCATACCTGAAAACTTGGAATCAGGAAATCGCGCAGAATTCTAGATGAGCGATAGCTTACGTGCAAGTTGAAATATTCGCGCAACTAACCGTCGACCGTATGATGCATCGCGACTCGAAAGAGCACGCACCACGGCCGTCGTCTTGTTTGTCTCCAAAGTCCATGCCAAATAAGTTTATGGTGGTGTCGAAATTCCTGTTGACTCGATTTATCATCTCTCTTTCCGTCAATTGATTTTGCGCGCATCGAGCGAAGACGACCGCTTTTCCATTCTTCTTCATTACTCCCAACGTTAAATGCAGCCGAGCTACCCGCATTGGACGCTGTTGGAGGATACCGCATGTATGCAAGTATTGGGTCGAACTGCAGTCCGACCCGTCCGAGGACTAGAGTATAAAGCAAGCAAATTTCAAGCTGTTTTCATGAAGTATTGGGCTCCATAACGTTATTTTTATGGCCAGGGCTGCATGCTTTAATGCACCCCCACCTAAACATCAATCAGAAATTATGAATCCCGCATTCTGGTTTGCCGGGCCTTAAATAAGGCTTGAAAAGTTTGACTTGTCACGAAGGTGCGACTATATCCGTGGTAAGTACTTCTGGTATTCTTGATCCACTGTATTCATTACTTCTCGATCAACTGTAGTGCATTTTATTGTATTCAGCATATCTAGAAAGCAATCGAAATCCCGTACGGAGCCATTCAAATTATCTGCATACTCGTAACCAATAGTATTATAAATGTAGATGCCTTAAGAATCATTCACGTGAGTCTTGGTAAACATCTTTGCTCGTTCCGAAATTGTGATCATCTATGGTTTTCGTAAGTGCAGATATTTAGATTAACCGCGGTATGCCCTGGATTTGAATACAAAAATACAATGAAAATTGTAACCTATTCTGGAAGCTCCTAAAAATACTAAATGATGCGCAATCCATAGATGCACTAAAAATAGCGAAGGATCGATATTTCCAACGCCTATATAGTAGGCGGAGGCAATGTCGTCTGGCTCCTTAGTGCGTTCGATGATGGCGAGGAGTGGGTCATTCGCATACCAATAGCAGAATAGTCTCATTTGTTGGAGAAACGGATGAATTCTGACACTCTGGCTATGAAAAACTGATAAAGGAGCGATCCATTATGTGTATCTCGACAGTGTTTGAATTTTGCACTACTCCCAAGAACCCTCTTGGTTGACCCCACTGGCTAATGAACTGCCTCCTCGGTACGTAACTTTCAGAGTTGTGTTTCGATACTGAATGGCCCACGGATAAACGGCGCCGACGAAAATGATGGCAATACAAATGGCGACGGTCTTTATTTCTTGACCCAGGAATACCTTAACATCCTAAATACAGCAAGAATTGGCGCAACCCCCTGAGCAGGAATATAGTGTGTATTCATATCTGACTCTTCTACGATTATTTTCAGGTGCTTGCCTAACCCGGCTTTCGATAAAGCGCCACTCGTGCTTTCGACGACGGATTTCAACTATCAGAATATACTGGCGGACAATGATGGCAATATCGCTGGTCTCATCGACTGGGATGACATCATGGTTCTACCAAGAGAGGCAAAATACGCAAGATACCCCTCTTAGATGACACGCCATTGTGATCCGCCACACCACATGTGCAATCCCCCTGTTATCCTCGTCCAAGGAGAGGTCTTCATCTAATGAATAGAGCGTGCTCACAGCGGAAGAATTGGACAATGCTCTTCTTCTGACTGAAACGCAACTTCTGGCGCCCAAGAACCAGAAGGAAGATTCCTCAGCCGTCTTGCAGAAATTTCGAGATGAATACCATCAAACCTTTACCGACGTGGATGCTAAGTCGGGCACGGTGACAAAAGACTCACATATATTCGAAGCTATCAGCCACTCGTTCGTATAACTCCGGATTATAATTGTATTGGTGAAATATGTTTTCGAAATCAAGGACAAAGCCGCACTCGAACACACGTCATATTTTTGACCGATGGAATTGGCGCTGGAAAATGGATGCCTGTCCTGAGAAAGATTGCAGAGGTCGCAGAGGTATGCTCCGAATTCTGTTACGGTTCTCCTGACTCGACCCTTCACAACACCTGGACACCAGTGAGGTATGCATTTTGGGCTGAATGTCTTCCCTTTCATGTTTGCTGACCGTCTGCGGAAACTAGATGGTTGCCTACCAACCGCAAAACAAATGACGCGCCTTCGTGACTCGCGTTAGCATGTTCTTTTGCGACACATGCTCCAAAGCTTTCGCTAAGAACTGTTAATTGTATACCTGTATTCTTATAATCAACCAAATCATTCGGATCGTTTTAGGAACCTACTTTATTTCATCTATACTGTGCTGTGATTTCATGATACCCACATAATATATGTATTGACTGCTTGTACATTCGGAGTGCATTTGCACTTGACCACCATGGGGGGATATTGAAAAAATGTCAGCTGTCCGGTATATTCCGCTATAAATTGGCGCTTACCTTCGAAAGTTGTGCCTCCCATTTAAGTTTGCCGTCGACCATTCTCGACGATGGTGTCTCTCCCCCAGCCTTGCATTGTCATACAAACGATAGGAGTACATCTTATCCCTAGAAACATCGTCAATGATCATGTCCTCCATATTGCAAGCTATTGAGACTCGCAGCATCCTTCCAACGCGAGGCCATACCCTCACGGAGGAAATCCAGTGCTACAGCCTTCCATACGGCGGGCTCGGTTTCCTCTTCCACGTCCTCACATACTACACCTTCGCCTGTCTCTGGTCAGGCCGCCGGCCGCTATGGCCTCTCAAAGAAATCCAATATAATAAACTCGACTTCATACTCGGCTTCGGCGGACTGCTCGGGTCGGTCACAACATCCATATTCACCATTGCTCGGTGCCGGAATACCTGGCAGCTCGTACTGATTGGCGTGTGGAAGATGTTCACGTCCTTGCTGAGCGGGATCACGGCTATCCATTGCGCACTTACTACGCTGGGGCGAGAGGACGACGAATCGGAAGACTGGGTCCCGATGGAATGGACAGCAATGCTTTGGTTCGTTCTGTGTAAGCGCTCTATCTTGCGTGGGGGGTCCTTCATTGACAAGCAGGTAGATCTTCCGGGGATGACGGCGGGGATGATTGGCTTGATGTCGCTCGTACACCAGCACATATCAGACACGGCAGTTATGAGCGTCACGATTGGATTCTATTGCATAGCTGGCCTGACCATTGTCGTCGCAATTGCGTCCCACAACCTGGCAAAACCGGAAGGATGGGGCTCTATAGCCGTGTCATCATGGGTCATCTTGATCTTCATAACCTGGTGGTTGTCGTTCTACGGAGACTGGGTTCTAGGCGTCATGGCGGGCAACTTAGTAGGCATACCAAGCAGTGACCATGCCGTGCTATACTGGACATACTTTGTCGCGAAACGGTTAACAATGCTAAACTGGTGACTGAGCCTCAGCAGTCCAATGCAAGCAGAGGCGTTTCGAAACACGCACCTTAGTAACTGAGGAATATGACGAACGAGAAACTATCGACCTCGAGATATCTGTGAAAACAAAGCTTGTGGATAAGAATGACCAAAAAGCCCAGGTGAATGTCGCTGAGAAAACCTCTTCAAAGGATGCCCTCTTAAAACCCTTAAAAACCCCTCAAAATGGATAAACAAAATATAAAGATTGTCCAAAAAAAAAGCCTAACGTCCATAAATATCCAGAGAGTATGCACAGGTATAAGTAACTTTGTATCTATTAGTACAAGAAAAAGCAGCCATGAAACGAAAGCATGGTATATAAAAGGCGATGAGTGCGAAGTTGCAGGTTGCGGTTGATGAGAAGGGGAGGATACATAATATGGCACAACATGTAAATGAAAGGACGGAAAGCTTGGATTGCAATAAACAAAAGCAAGAAATCAGACAAAGAGCGATGTGTCCAGCCCGGTACCGAAGTCTAGGACAACAATCTTCTGGTCGTGCGAGGTGCTGCAAGAAAACCCAAGGTCAACTTCTCCTATCATTACAGGAACGAAGGAAAAACGTACCTGACGATCCTCGACACATCAAATTTAACATCAAATATATGGCTGGTGTGCGTTTTCTTGAAGTCCCTCACGAGCTTGCCTGTGCCCCACATCCCCATCAACATTCCAACTCCCTCCAAAAAAAACAAGACAAGACAAAAAAAAAGCACGCACCGCTCCACAAATCCCACACCTTCACACTCTTATCATAGCTCGCGCTGACCAACCGGCCGCTCTTCGGGTCGAAGGACAGCCCGCGCACGAGCCCCTCGTGCCCGACGAGCGTGCGCAAACACTCGCCGGTGAGCGCATTCCAGAGCTTGATTTTGCAGTCGTTGGAGCCAGAGACGATGAAGTTGTCCTGCAGTTGAATGTTGGTGTTGATCAGTATTCGTTCATCATTTGGCAGTGCAGAAACAGAGAGGTTGTGTGAGATCAAGCAGATAACGTGCGAAGAAGAGCGTGAATGAGTCACAAGTACGGAATAACGTAGACGAAGAAAAGCATGAAGTGGGGAATACGGACGCAGGAAGTGAACAAAGAAGAATACAAGCAAGGAAGAATACATGAGTCGAAGAACTCGAGCATGAATAAAGACAAGCAAAAAGCAAACAACAAAACCACGACCAAGGTCATCACAAAAACAAAACAAAAAAAGTACCACCCACCCGAAAATCAATACACGCCAGCCCCCGATCATGCCCCTCAAACGTGCGCACGCGCTCCCCGCTCTCAACATCCCACAGGATCATCTTCCCGTCCCCGGACGCGCTCACGACGTGCCCATTCTGCAGGCCGACAGAGTTGACGGGGCCCTCGTGGCCGCGCAGGGTGCGGTGGTGCGCGAGGGTGGTGCGGGAGAAGACGAGGATGGTGGCGTCTTTTGAGCTGCGCGAGGGGGGGGGGGAACATAGAACGAAAAAGGAGGAGGTTAGTGGAGGAAATAAGAAATGGGACACACTGACCAGCTAACGATCCACTTTTTATCAATTCGTAAATCCAGCACGCCCCCCGTATGTCCCCTCAGTACGCTGCGCACCTCGGCGTTGACCTCCCTATCCCCCTCCCCATTCCCGTCCCCACCCACCGCACGCCCGAGAGCCAAATCCCACACACACACCGAGCAGTCACTGCTCCCGCTCACCATGAAGCCCTTCCGCTCCCCTTTTGTCCCGAACACCCCTTCTTCTGCCTCTGCCCCTTCCCCGTTTTCCCCATCCACGAGCTCCGCCCCCTCAACCTCCCAGTCCCGCTCGAACTTCAAACACAACACACTCCCCCGATGCTCCCCCGCGAACGTGCCCAACAACCTCCCCGTCCTCAGGCTCCATACCTTGATCGAACGGTCCCGAGAGCCGGTGATGATGCGCGTAGAATCGAATTCAAGGCAGTATACACTGCGGGGGGAGGGGGGGGCATTAGCGACCGCTCATGTTAACTGCATAG
Source organism: Nidularia sp. FH-822889 (assembly GCA_036937115.1). Lineage (NCBI taxonomy): Eukaryota > Fungi > Basidiomycota > Agaricomycetes > Agaricales > Nidulariaceae > Nidularia > Nidularia sp. FH-822889. The sequence goes on from JASFDF010000055.1 coordinate 61,095, forward strand.
ATAAGTAAGGGGGAAACGTACCTGTCATTGTGCCCGCTTATGCGCCGAACCTGCGGCTCCCACACCCCTTCCCCCCGCCCTCCTACAACATCCTCGTCGAACCCAGTCGTGAACTCCACCTCCCCGTCTCTGACAGCCAAAGACGACACGGACACCGTGCGTGGATAGTGCTTCTCATCGGGGGATATCCGTGCGGTGCGTGCCCAGCGACGCTCGAGCTCCAGCCGGTCGCGGTAGAGCGCATGCCAGGGGAGGGTGAGGGGGGCGCGGGCGGGGGGGAGGCTAGGGTGAGAGAGGGGGGGGTGTTAGTATACTGGTGTACGAGGGGAGGAATTTGGGGGGACGTACATGGACGATACGACCGACGCCCTCGTGCCCGTGCTCATTTTCGACATCACAGAAACCCTTGGCGCCAACAGCTTGGCCCGCGGGCGCTCCAGCTCCCTCTTCCTTGTGTACGCACCCAAATTCCCGACCTCCCATCGGCCCAAGAAGAGCGCCTGCCACACGGCATTGTCATGCGCAAGCTTGCGCCAGGTACGCGAGACGGAGTGGCAGACGAGGAGGGTGTGCAGCGCTTGGATTGGGTCGGCTGCGTCTGAGGAGGGGGTGGTTGCAGAGGGAGAAGAAGGGGAGAGCGGAGGGGGGCAGAGCATGATCAGGATGTGTAATGCCAGCTCGGGTGGTAGGAGGGCTAGGATATCTGTCAGTGTTTCGAAGGCATTAGTGAATGGTAAGTAGAATCTGAACTAGGGGGGAACGCACCAATACCAGTAACAGCGCGCGCATCAACGCCCTCCATCGGCCACCCGTACCCGTACCCATACCCCACTCCGTACCCCGCATACCCATACCCGTCATACCCGCCCACGCAGCACGCCTCGTCCTCGATGAGCTCGCCCTCCTCGCCATCAAGGGGCGGAAAATCCGCGAAGCCGGGCAGGGTGTACGTGGATGCGCGGGCTTTGCCTTTGTAGCTGGTGTGGGTATGATGAGGCAGCGTCCCCCAAGGCGGCGGCAAGTCGCCCGATACGGTGTTCCACGATTCGGCAGATGCAGTGGAGGCCCAGGACTCCGTGCGTGCGCGGCGGGGGCGGGGAGATGGGCACGGGGTGCTCGTATTTGAGTCTGAGGAGGAAGACGAGGAGGTCGGGGATGGCGGGTAGTAGTAGTAGTAGTGCTCAATCGGGGAGTAGGTTACCGGAGACGGGAGGAGCCCAAGCCCGCCGAGGACGGAGCGACCGGGCGAGGAGAGCACCTCCCAGAGACGGGGGAGGAGGGCTTTGAGCGGGTTCTGTGCATGCTGCTGGGGATAAGCTCCAGAGCCAGCGAGCCACTGCGCAGGTGATGGGGCGGGAGCAGCGGGGTATGATGCGAGGGAGTGCAGGGACTTTGATCCCTGGGGTGAAGCGCGGGGCTTCGAGGAGAGATTCAAGAGCGGGGACGAGACGGATCGCCCATGGTGCGGGTAATACCCCGTGTATGCCTGTGCGTACTCCGGATCGGGCTCGAGGAGGGAGAAGTCCGCTGTGGAGGCGGGAGAGGAGGGGCGCATGGGGAGATCGAGGTGGAAGTGTGGTATGGTGGGGGGCAGGGGAAAGGGGTCAGCAGTGGTGAGGAAGGGTGAGCCGAGCACGGTGCTTAGCAGGCGGGAGAAGCGGGCGTTTGACGGAGAGTCGGGGACATCGTCTGTCCTGGGGGAGGAGGAGCCTGCGTGTGGGAGAGGGGGGAGGGAGTCCATGAGAGAGATAGTGGCGATACGGGGATCAAGTGAGTGGGGGTATATAGCAAGTCGACAATTAACGCTGATGCTATGATGTCCAATTCAACCGCCCCGTGATCTACCCGCACGGAACGCGTCGCGCAACGCTCACACGCCCCTCATTACTCTTTGTCCGCTGCGCTCTTTGTCATTTCCCCTCGTTTTCCTCTTTCACATCACTCGCTTCGCACGCTTCGTCGACACATTCATTCCTCGAGGCCACCAACTGCGCCTCGTGCACACCTGCCGCCACCTCGCCCACTGCCCGCTCCCGGGCGGGCCGCCTCCAGCATATATAGCCCTCACTAAGCACTGCACACACATGTCCTTTATCCTAAAGGCTTCCTTGCAACTTACTGACAATTTACATAAAGAACAAAAAATCATCATACAGATCGCGCTACCTAAGACCTGGCCTTGATTCGAACAAGGATCGACCGTGCATACGAAGATACTGTAGCAACCGATCACGGCGTGCTACCCACTACACCACCAGTTCATTTCTACGCCCTTCTGTATCCTACTTAGAACTCCAGATTCGTGCTGCCACCTCACCTACTACCCGCTCCCGAGCGGACCCCCTCCAGCATACGTGGCCCTCACTAAGCACTGCACACACATGCCCTTTGTCTCAATAGATCTAGATGACTTCCTCTCAGGTTGCCAACAATTTACATAAAGAACAAAAAATCATCATACAAATCGTGCTACCTAAGACCTGGCCTTGATTTGAACAAGGACCGACCGTGCATACGAAGACAGACTGTTGCCACTGCATCACGGCGTGTTACCCACTACACCACCAGGCCATTTCTACGCTCTTTTGCGTCCTACTCAGAACTCGTCAGAAAGGCTGGCACAGCAGAAAATTTTCCAAGAACATTGCAAACGACCCGACTTCGACTCGAACAAGGACCATCTGTGTACTCAATATAACCTTGCCACAAATTTTACAGACGCGCTAACCGTTAAGCCGCCAAGTCATTCCTGCCCCTTCTCGTGCCATACTCAAGACCCCGCGAATCACTCGAATCGTTCTTTGGTCAGAATTAGCGACCTGGCCTTGAGTTAAACAAGGATCATCTGTGTATATTTTTACCGTGAACTGCAAGTACCGCGGACACGCTAACCATTGCGCCACCAGGTCTCTTCTCCTACCATACCCAAGTCTCCACAAATCATCCGCATCTTCGATCAACAAAAGGAAACACTGGACCAGATTTGAGCGACCTGGCCTTGAATCGAACAAGGATTGTCTGCGTATACTTTTATGATCCACGACATTGCGTTTCCAAGTAGCACATAAAGTATCGCATACGCGCTAACCATTGCGTCACCAGGTCCTTCATATCTCTTTTCCCAAATCCTCGAAAACCAGGCGCATCGTCGGCCAACAAAAGGACTCTTCAGCCTTGAGTGACCTGGCCCTGAATCGAACAAGGATCGTCTGCGCAAACTTTTCTCAGTCAACTGTACCCATACCCAAGTATCGCATACGCGCTAGCCATTACGCCACCAGGTCGTTCTTACCACCTCTCCTATCACACTAAAGACTCCATAAATCACTCGCATCGTCGACCAGTACTAAAAGAATGAAACCTATCGCCACCGCAGTTTTAGCGACCTGGCCTTGAGTCGAACAAGGATCGTCCGCATACGCTACGCATTGACAGCGGGATCCTTTGCAGATGCGCTAACCATTACGCCGCCAGGTCATTCCTACCCCTTCTCCTACCATACTCAAGCCCCCGCAAATCAATCGCATCATGGAGCAAAATAATTCAATCCAGTGGAATCATTATAACGACCTAGCCTTGATCCTCTGCGTAAACTTTCCTAGCACTACATTCCTCAGTATCGCATATACGCTAACCATTACGCCACCAGGCCCTTCTTCCATCCTGCACTACCCAACTCAAGACCCCCGAAATCATTCGTATCACCAGTGAGTACAATGCAAATCAGTCCAACAAGGTCCATCTATGTATACTTCCCGCTCTCCATACCATTAATCCAAGTATCGCAGACACACTAACCATTGCGCCACCAGGTCATTCCTCCGACTGATGGTACCATGTCAAGACTCCATTGTCAATGAAAAAATTGTAAGCAGTCTATTTGACGGCCTGACCTTGAGTCGAACAAGGGTCGTCTGCGTAAACTTTAATGACACCCCTAACGTATCACATGCTCGCTAACCATTGCGCTACCAGGCCATTCATCCTTCCTTCGTTACACTATTCAAGACCCGGAAGCATGGTCATCGTTGGCATATTCTCGGTCCTCGCGTGGATGACCTAGCCTTGTTTCGAGCAAGGATCTTCTGCTCAGAATTACATCGATGAACAATGATGAAAGTCTTGCAGATGCACAAACTATAGCGCTACTAAGTCATTCCTACAACCTTCGTTGCCCTGTTCAATTGGTAAAATCATTATCATCATCAATGAATAAAACAGATTTGAATTATTACAGAACAATCTGAATTCTAGTCAAACAACATATACTACCATCGCTGCCTCTGCCGCTGCGTTATTCAATACTCCAACCCATTCTTGTGGTAGAGAGCTAAAATTCCAGGCTCGCTAATACTGCAGTCTGGAGATGGTTCTGGGTTTTGAACCGAGCAAGCCTCACCTGAGGGCCAAGTACGCTGAATGCACTTATCACAAAAGGCTGAACGAATCATTGAATGTCCAACGGCTACAACATCAATGATTCAAAAGATGCCTCTAAAGGAATACATTTCATTTATTCCGTTCCAAAATAGCTGGTCATACATTACTTTCTTTACACCTTTACATTTTGCAACCCCTTTCTGTGTGCCACGGAGCTTTTAAACGCTTGCACCTCCTGACAAAGCTGCCTGCTCTCTCCCGGCCACCTCCTCAATCACCCGTTTGACCAAGTCCACATCAGCCTTCTCTACATCGATGACCCGCTTTTCCTTGTTCAGGAGCCCATGGAACTCCTCTGGGAGAACATCGCGATCAAAGTCAAAGTTGGGAGCCCCCTGGAGAGCGCGCGAAACTGCCTCGGAGAACTTGGCAGGATGAGCAGTAGAGAGGATTACTTGATAGACATTGGGTGCGCTGCACGATTTATCGTTAGTAGGTGTTCCTGGTGGCAAAGAAAAACACATACTTCTGCTGAGCAATGATCTCCGCCGCAGCAAGACCGACAGCAGTATGCGGATCGGCGATGTAGGGTACTTTTGCTGAGAAGTGCGAACGGATGGTGTCAAGCGTCTTGAAAGTTAATGCATTAATAAGGACCAAGTCAAATGGTATAGAGAGGAGCAACGCACAAGCTCATCGGAGATCCTCTCGGCGATGAAATCCTTGCGAGCAGTTTCAAGGACACCTAAAGGTACCTCGACGCGTCCGTCACTCTTCATCTTGCTCATCCATCCGTCCAGCGTCGCGCATGCAGCATGCCTCCTCTCCTCATCAGTTGAGCTTGAAGCATTCTCGTATGCCAGATACCACAGTAACCGTTCAAAGTTACTTGATATGAGGATATCCATCGCCGGGCTAAGCGTTTCCTTGACACCACTGGCGTCTGTACCTTGCTTTCCATCCGAAGAGCCTGCGGCAGGTGCTAATGATCCTGGTGCATCCACAGTGGAGTCGACCTTCTCGTATTTACCGTTCCTCCAGAACCGCGCAAGAATATCGTTCGCGTTCGTAGCCACGGCCAGCTTGCCCATAGGAAGGCCCATCTTCTTCGCATAGTATCCAGCGAGGATATCGCCGAAGTTGCCTGTGGGCACGACATACTGGATCTCAATGTCCTTCAGATTTACACCAGCAGGGAGTTGCTTTTGGATGTGGAAAAACGAAAGGAAATAGTAGACTGTCTGAGCGAGAATACGCGCCCAATTGATGGAGTTCACAGCACCAAGGCGATGGGTTTCATTGAAGGTTTTGTCGGCGAAGAGGGTTTTGACAACGTCCTGTTAAGGAAAATCCGAAAGTTCAGTAAAGGGGACACCTTTCGGCCGAATTTCGGAGGACGCACTTGGCAGTCGTCGAACGTGCCTTTCACGGCAACGTTGTGTACGTTTGCGTCGGTGACGGTGGTCATCTGTGCTTCTTGGATGGGGGAAACACGGCCCTTTGGATGGAGGATGAAGATGGATACGTTGGCTTTATTGCGCAGGCCATAGATCGCAGCACTGGATGTAAAGATAATGGTTTGACAGTCATCCAAAGGGCGATTAAGATCGCAACGTACCTTCCAGTGTCACCACTAGTAGCACCAACCACAGTTAATTTCTCCGGTTTCTCCCCGGGCGACTTCTTCGCATTCCTCCGAAGCAGGAAGAACTCAAACAGGTTTCCTAACAGTTGTAGCGCGACATCCTTGAAAGCAAAAGTTGGACCATGGAATAGCTCCAGCACGAACGTCTTATCGTCCAATTTCTTCAGGGGTGTAACATCAGGGTGGCGGAAAGTCTTGTATGATTTCTCAACCAGAGCTCGCAGTTCCTCCTTGGAGATTTCTTCAGGAGAAATGTATAAGGAGAGGATCGCGGCAGAGAGATCAATAAACGAGTATGAACTCCATTCTGTTGTCCAATTGGAGGGGAGCGATGGTATATGTTCTGGGATGTATAAACCGCCATTCGGGGCCAAGCCAGTGAGCACGGTCTGTTGATAATACGTATATATATTCAGGAAGGATATGACAGAATGGTCGATATGGGATTGACCTCTTCGAAAGAGAGCTTCTGGTCCCCTCCGCGGGTCGAAAAGTACTTCATGGAAGATTGTGATCAAGGAGAACGCAAGAATGTACGCGAGATTTGGTCCTATAAATCCGATCGGCTTCGACCATATTTGTGTGCGTCTATTTATCGGAAGCGCCCCCAGTACATCGTTATAAACAATCAACTTTGAGCGATCCGGATTCCGATTATTTATTTTTAGAAGCATGCATAAAATCACTTAACCATGAACTTGACCCCAGAAAAATATTTCTGAAAGATATCTTCTCTAAATTGAAATTCATTATTGAAGTTGAAAAAAGTGCCAAGATAAATCGTGTATGCAAAAGAAACTCTCAGAGTGGAGTAAAACTAGAGGCAAGCATTTACGGTTCGGTAGTTTGTCACTGTACATCTTCTAGTGTGTATTAACATATATTGCCAACACAGCCCCGGATTCCAGGATCAGATTACGGGTATCACCCTAGATGATAACGTCGATCCTTTAGGGTCGCAGCGAACCTGTTAATCACTTCCATTAAGTAGCGGCTCTACGTGATGTTAGGTACAGAGAGTAAATAAAGTATGATAAAAAAGTCTCGGGGTGACGAGTGAGTCCATTAATAAACAAATAGATACTAAAGTATTAACTTGGGTATGTGAGCACTAGGGGGTATCAAAGTGCGTAAAACGTCCTTCAGTCTACATGATAAACCGTATTAATACATAAAACCGTACTTACTGTGCATAGCCAAGGGCTAGGCAGCGGCTGAAAGTGATAACCACCGTCTAACGGTGCGACAAAGGGTAGCAGGGTTCCTGTTACTCGGTGAATTTGCCGTATACCCCCGCCATCAACAAGGTATGAACACGCGTTTGCCGGGGATATATCAACCCTTATTAGCGAAGCAAAGAGGATCCAATCTGGCAACGCAGATATCGAGCGCATTCGCTAGTATAGGATAAAGCATAGTCCCTCCTAGCAGATATGTGTCTACCACTGAAGGGCTCTTCATAAATTCATCAGTAACTTAATGTTAACCATAAAAGAATACAATACTTACGGGATAAGAGGTGCCTCTAATCCACTGTAGAACCTCAGTGCAATCAGTGCGAAGCCTACTCCATATGGCCAGAAGTAGGCCAAGGCCGGATTCTAGGGCCAGCATTTCATCCGTAACGAGAGAGGTTAAAGATGTGTGGACGGTTGCCATGATATCTGTTCTAGAATGATGGAGCTGCGCAGCGTATTGAGCATGCGCGACTTCATTTCGTTTTCCTGGATGTGCATTGTGAGAAATCTCGAGTTGAATGTCCAGCATAGATATACCTACGCTCCAACTGATCATAACCACTGCCAACCATCGCCAGCTCGTTGGGATATACCTAAACACATTTGAGCATAAGTACTGCAATATTAAATATAGGTACTCACAAGTCGTTGTTGAGATATTCTTGATCGAACAGGTCGATGGCCGGAGGAAGAAATGATGCGGAATGTCGAGTGTACCAAATGCATGACATCAGGACTCGCGATTTCTCGATTCTAAAAAAAAATTAAATAAGGCTGGTACTGTCAACTCGACATATCGAGCTTACCAGTAAATGGCACCTGGAAGCTCATATCAGTTTATTTTTTTCCCGAGTTTCAAAGGACGTAGCTTTTACTCACTGCCGAATTTGGGCTTCAAGCTCCAGAATTTTATGAGATAGATCACGTATTTCATTCTGACCAGTGTTTACGCGATGACTTGCAAGTTTCGCAAATTCCATATGGAACGCTGACAATGCCGCATTAGCTTTTAGTACACGGTCAACGAGGGATCCTGTGATAGCAGCGTGGTCGCCTGATACCTGGTAGTAATATATGTAAGACGTTTCAGAAAATGGATGGATAAACCATTACACTCATGTATGATTGAAGTACTTGTAGTTTCTCGTCTGGGAATCGACTAGAAACGCCATCTGATTTCCGCGCCACCAATGGCAGAACCATAGTGCAGAATACTGATGGGAGAAATGAATATCAAATATTTGTAAGAGACGTAGAGATGACACACTCTTCAACCGTCCAGAAATAACTGCTGCGTTTGAACGGAACTGCCAGACGAGATCTGTGAAGTCCTAAATGCCATACGGAGAAGGGAAAAGTAAGTCGGTAAAACTAGACATTCGGAAGGTTTATTGCCTCGTCTAACCTTGCGCATAGTGTCCCATTTCAGTTTTAGGGGACTGGTCCGTCTTTGAAGGTCCAGAGTATGCAATTGCTTCGATATAGAGTCGAAATTCTCCATCAAAGTAAGTAGGGCTTGAGCGAGTTTCTGCGCAGCGGCCATAATATCTTGCTGGAAATCTTTGTCGTTGAAAGCACGAGAAGCCTCGGAATAAGAGAAAACCTTGGGTTTCGCGAAGCAAGACATCTCTCTAGAAAGTAATGGGTACAAAGTTGTGAAGATTTCGGTTTCTCTGAGAACCTACTTATAGTGCGCTTAGCGGTGATCGCTCCGAGGGCAATCGAAGACAAGCGTTCACATGGAAGTCATCTTTTCCCCGCAAAGGGGTAACACAGAGCCACTGAGTGGCCCTAGCTTCCATGATGCTGCCAGTGTCGAGTGATGTGGCAGAACCTCCAAGATTGAGATAGCATCGTGCGTAAGCCAAGCGGGTGAGAAAGCTGTGTTACACAGGGGTTTGAAGGAAAGGCCGCATGAGGCCGGAGCTCTAAAATCTTTGACGCCAACGACTCACGATCATTGACGATTCAAATCGGTCAACACAAGATGCGAGCATCTACTCATCGAACTGAGTATATACATACTTAGTTCTCCGGCCGACAGTCTCCTTCTTATTCTGGCGACTATCATCAAGTCACTGCTGTCATGATATGCACCCTCTGTCCGCTATACTACAACATTTCAAAGCTCAAAGTGTACAACCGCTTCGGGTTTGAAGAAAATTTGAACAAAGTTGGACCCGCAAGACAGTCTCGGAGTTGCCAAAATCCAGCGACCCCTTTTGCCTAGACATATTTAAATTCATCATATTAAGTCCATCTTCCATCTGGTCGAACGACTGCTGATTCCTAAACGATGAAAGTGACAGCTGCGGAGGAGCACTGAGCGACGCGAAACGCCATACGTGCTCATACGAACAGCGTGCGAAATCATAATGATCCACGAGGCTTGTCAGTCTATTTCAAACAGCTCCAAGTGTCTAAAGTATTCCACATCTTCGTCTCTTACAACTTCAACATGTTGATGCTGAGAGGCCCTATTGAGGCAAATTCCGGAAACGATGCGAACTTGGAGTTTGGACACCGTCGGCCGATACTCTCGGAGAAGGCCCAAGGAACAAGAATAATGGAACGGACCTTGAAGCTTGAAGCCTGAAGCTCGAAGAATGAGCGGCATTTAGTTCCCTAAATTTTTGGCTAATGTTCTACAGAACATCCATCCCGTCATCTAGCTCCAATATACCGATATTGATTCATATCCATGAGGATTCATGTGAAGGTACCACCTGGGCATCAGTAGTCCATGGCTGAACTTTGAAGCCGGACTTACATGTTTTTGGATCGACGTTAGATTCCTCTCGAATTCAGAGCTCATTGCGGACTTCTAGGTACATTTTGATTAATGAAAGCGGGAAAGTGATGTCCCGAGACGACTGAGGAGAGCAAAGGGGGACAGCGTTCGAAGGGCACCGAAAGTGGGCAGTGTTGAGTGCGGGACATGAGATACCACGTTGCTGCGGATCAAATCTATCTGTCCTCGGTGAGACCGATGCAAATTATAAATCATTCCGGAGTCCGGACAACCTTCTATGTATCGGACCGCTTTCTCTTACCCTGTCTTATCCACTGCTATCCGCGTCCGAAAATGAGAAGTCTACAGCTTATCGATTAACTGGGACATATAATCCAAGCATACTTGCCTTCAGTACATACATTCTCTGTGCGTCATCGATCCGCGACCAGCGCACAGCGTTAATTAACCAAATTAAACATCGCCAAGTTTTGACGCCGTCCGGGGAATTTATTGCAGTTATCTGCGATAACTTGACCGATTACATCACGCGAAGCAAGCTGTAAGTATTTCTGAACTGATAATCAATACAGCATGAAGGAGCACTTGTTATATGTCTAATTCTAATGATGACATCTGAAGCGCACATTACAGGCACCGAGAGGTACATATGATTGGTAATCATGAGTTGGATGCTGTCAATAATGCAGAAACATGATAGAAGACATCTGCACGTTGGTTGTGAGAGGTCCATTAGTCTTTACGGGACCTTGAAACCGACAGGTCCCTCTGCGATGTTTTTATTTCCTTCTGCAAAAATGCACCTACCGGCTATACTCAAGAATATGTGCCGGTACCGATTGGCGTTCCGTGGCGGACCAATATCCGACACCACCGGGGATCCTGTAAATAGGTCGTCGGCGCGTACAAGCGCCCGTCCTCTTTCCATTCTCGCGGGCGAAAAAAATCCTCACATTAATATTTTAGTGAGCGGGTGAGAACACTTTCATGGTATCTGCCACTGAGCTGATGGAAGATCCTGTATTTTCATCATTTCAGGTGAGGACCCCCGCGGCTGCTTGTGGAATTGATACAATTGACTCCAGGTGACGCTGAGCAATGTGCAAGTACGAGTATGGAATAAATTAAAATGAATCGGGAGACTGCGCAGCTCGGGGCATATTCAACCGGTCATATATATTTTCGCTAACGAATTTACACGACAGCGAGCACTGAATAGAACCGATAAGCCACAGAGTCCATGCACATGTTCGCAAATCTAAGACGATCCACATGCGCCCCACCATAAGCCGAGTCGTTTTGAATTGTCGCGTATTTTATTGGTTAACATGGGCCACTGAAATTCAAATTGGTTTTCGGACGACCCACAATTGCTTGACTGTCAGTCCCTTCCGATAAAAGGTTGGCATGGCCGAGATTACGGGACACGTCTGGTGGCGGATAATGTCTTGAAGCCCTCCGATAATAGACATGAAACCGGTAGGTCTGCGTTCAAAGCCAACAGATAACTTATAACAAAGATAGTTTGGAGTTACCAACTAGGAGTTGATGATAGGATGCTCGGTCTCGTCGGTCCAGTGGAGATAAATTCGCTGGCCGTTCGCGCCGACTGTATCTGTAACGCATCCATCTCTTCCGTTCAGTTCACAAAATACTTACAAGCTGAACAAATATTCACTGCTGTAAGGTCTGCCGTTTGTTGAACTTGTGCAAGTGGATGATCAAGAGAAGTGGGATATCTCCGATATTCCAGGTGTGAAGTAGCGAGAAAGAGCACAGTGTCGTCTTGGAGCTCTGAACCCGAGTCTTCGGAAATCGAATATCTTCAGAATATTGAAACGACATATTACCAAAGAGTCGATTGGCTATTCGTACTGTCCACTGATCAGCAGTAAACATATGTTCCCGAGCAATCTGATTATTTACCGTTCACGCTGTGGACATCAGAAGTAAAACTCTTCTTCAAGTTTCAGGGGCGAATAGTAAGGCCGAGGGCAATTCTCTCTCCCAGTGCAGCAGTTAATAGGTGGCTATGGGTGTTTGCAGGGTGTGTTTCCGATGTTCCAGGAGAGTAATATTCAACTGGGAAATATTTATATGTTAAAGAATTAGTAACATGGATCTTTGAAAAGCGAGATCTTCATGCTATTTTCATATGTGAATGTCTAGGCATTTACAATAATGAGTTCCGTAGTACCATAATAAGAACATATGAACTAAGTTTGACAAACCGTTATTCTACGTAAGCGACCTAAGCAACTCGGATGAAGACCAGAATTTGTGATCACTGATGTGGACATGGCAGCTAATCGTGGATGAAATATATCTGAAAGCAGAGAGAAGATTTTGGAGCTTCTGCTTCTTACCAAACCTCAAACGTGTTACACGAGACAGTCTCTCGAAGATCCAGCGCGGATGTTATATAGTGATGAATGTTGGAGAGCGTGATGGCTTCCGCTGAATCGCGACGGCATCTTCTGAAGCTACCCCGAGATAAATGGTGAAAAAAAACTGTGAATACTCACGTTCCGATAGTCAATTGCGGCATTTGGCTGGCAGATTGTCAGTTCAACGAGGGGCAGAATCCAGATGGTCATTGAAACGTGAACGCTCCGTGCCACCCATGCATACATGGCTGCAGATGGTCGGATAAAATCGCGATGGCGATAATAACATGGGTTAGATACGGATGTTTGCCCTGAAGCTTCAAAACCAAGTATGAGATTCACAGAAGACTCACCGAGTCAACGTGATTCGCGATGACCTTTCATGAAGAAGTCCCCCAAAGTCTCAGTAGTCCCTTCGTCTTGATTGGCAATTAGTTTAGGACTTACTGCTTTCCTCCTTCCCCGACGTATTTTCTTCAGAGATGGAACAGCAAAAGGCTCAAGTTAGAGAAATTGCACAGCCGGTGGTACGAATGCAGCTACTGCAGTGGGAAGGCCGTGGTGGCCTGCCCCAAAGAGGCAGGTGCTCTGTCCCAAAGAGGTAAGTACTCGTGTTGTTGAAAGTGCATGCAGCATCACAGAACGCGACGCGACTTGTCACAGGACTACCATGTCGGAGGATACCCCAACGAGCAGTCAGGCTCCTCGTCGCTCTCAACGAGACAAGAAAGCAACTAAACAGTTTGTGTCAGGTATGAGTGCTCTATTTTCTGTGCCAACCGTGTCTGACAGTCGAGGGAAACAGTTGCCAGCAGCTCAACGAGGAAACGCAAGCGACAACCCGAGCATGACACAGATAACGAGGCTCCAGCGGGAGGAGAGGAAGTAGATGCACAAGTTCTTGAAAATGGCGACGAACATGGCTCAGATGAAGAAGAAGAGGATGACTATCATGCCCCTAAGCCGAAAGCCACTCCCGGGGGCAAGGGCAAAGCCAAGGCGACTCCGAAGGCCAAAGGACCTCCCCCTCCCAAGAAAACACGCATCGCGAAACCTCCAGGGCCGAAGCCACTCAAAGCAGTGACGCGAAGAGGTCGAAAGCCGAAAGATGGCGACGACGTGTATGATGCCGCCCAAGTCGCGAAGGACACCAAAATTGCTGTCGATAATCCTCTATTCAGTGCGCTTCTTCTCTTCAATTTGCATGTGTATATCTAATGTATGTCCTAGATGCTATCATGAATCCTGCCGCTGCCCTTCAGTCTACAGCAGAAGACTTTTTGGAAGCATTGGATCAGACTCCCGGTGCCGCTCAGGCTGAGCTGATCAACCTTGTGCTTCGTTCATGTGGCTGCAATGACTCCGTAAACGCTGATGAAGTTGTTGACTATGATGGTGTCGTGGATGCCTTGGATAATTTCACAGAAGTACTAAAGCAGGTTCGCCTACGTCGAGGTTGATATCCCGCTAAATAAACTAACCAGAGTTCATTCATTTAAACCAGGAGAACACGCCGATATACCCGCTAACATCTAAACTGCCTGTTTTCAAGAAGTTCCGCAAGTCTCTATCAGAATTTATCGAACGTCTCATTGCCTCGTCCGCCGAACTCGGAGCACTATATTCCTCTGACCTCATTGCCACGCTTCAGACATGGGTTATTGCCATGTCCTCCTCCCAAATCCGCAGCTTTAGGCACACGGCGACAGTCGTGGCGCTGGAGGTGGAGACCGCACTTTGTGATGTCGCAGCTGCCGTGGAGAAAGAATCTGAAGTAATCGGGCGTCAACGCGAAGGAGAGCGTAAGCGAAAGGCCTCTGCGAAGGGTGGAAGTGCCCGAGATAAAGAGCTGGAGGGAAAGGCGCAGGAGGTCAGGGAGCGCCGAATGCAGCTAGCAGAATTCCTGAAGGAATTTGTTGACGGGTAAATATTCTTCATTTCTAGTGTCATTATGAACTACTGCTAACGAGCCTACAGAGTGTTTGTCCATCGATATCGCGACCTTGATCCCAACATCCGCGCTGAATGCGTGCGTGCCATTGGGCTGTGGTTCCGAAAATATCCAGGACACTTTCTCGACGCTGCTTACCTCCGGTATGTCGGGTGGGTCCTGTCCGATTCGCACACCCATGTGCGCTTGGAGGCTGTCCGCGCGCTAGGGGGCGTATACGAGCAGGTGGACTACATCGGCTCCCTGAACCACTTCACAGAGCGGTTCAAGCCTCGCCTGATCGAAATGGCCCTGGGCGATACAGAGCTCTCTGTGCGCGTGGCGGTCATCCAGGTTTTGGGCGCGATTGACGGACATTCCCTGCTTGAAGAGGAAGAGAGAGAGAAGTTATGTCTGTTGGTGTTTGATGAGGAGGCAAAGGTGCGGAAAGCGGTGAGCCAGTTTGTGAGAGGTCTATGGGAAGAAGCGACGGATGAAAGATTGGTCGGGAAGAAGAAGCCCACTCAGGCCGATAAGGACAGGGCGGGCGTGAAGGCGTTAGCTATGCTTCTTGTCAGATGGGGGAAAGCTCTGGACAATATCGTAGGCGACACCAATGAATCCGACAACGGTGAAACGACGGAAGATGTCAACGGTGCCGCAAGACCTTCTAACCGGAGGAAAGAAGTAGTCGCTTTGGTTCGTATAGACCAGCGAGGGAGAATGGCACTTGCAGTGGAAGCGCTGTGGGAGGAAGTGGAGCCAATTAGTGACTGGGAAGGCCTCTTGGACGTCCTCCTACTTGATCACTCAGCATCGGAGGAGAACGACGAAGGATCATCTCCCAGAGCTCGTGCGAACGGGAAGAAAGCTGGCAGAGATGCTGTTGTAGACGAGGCTTGGAGACTGGATGACGAAGAAGAGAGTATCCTGCTTGAGGTACTGGTTGCTGCGCTGCGACAAGCAAAGGTCGATGCCGCTGGAGGCAAGAAGGTTTGTCTTTCTTCGACTCTCATGAATTCTCTTCTAATGTCTCTCTCTGCCTATAGGGAGAAGAAGAGAAAGTTACCAACGACATTACTCGAGCATTGATCAAAGCTCTTCCAAGACTCTTCATCAAGCACCAAACTTACCAGAACCGCATCTCCGAGGTGCTACTAATACCTACACTCATGAATTTGGACCTATATCTCGAAATGCGAATGATTACAGTACGTTCTGTTTCTTCATGTTCTGTTTCTATCTAATCGATCTTCAATAGGGATATGCTAGCCTCTGGGACGACGTAACGAAGCAATTTGTATCGCATTCTTCGGCAACCGTGCTCACGCATGCGATGGCTGCGATTCGGCATTTCATGGACGCCACCAGTCTTTCAAATACCAATAGCACAAAGATTTTGGAATTGGAAGACGAGTTATCTTCCGCTTTGCGTGACACAGTTGCAGGCAGGGAGGAGATCGAAGTGGCATCCTTTTCGGAGGACGAGGTGTTGGCCTTGAGCGCGCTGTGTACACGCCTGGCTGTTTTGGCTGGCACGCGTAACATGACTGCTTGGATGGAGGAGGACGAGGGCGGGAAGCAAAGCAGTGCCTGGGATATCATTAACGCCCTTGTAGAGAGGGGCAGGCTGGGATACAAAGAAGAAGAAACAGTACGTTTAATTCTGTTCTATTGAGGGCTTGGCTCACAACTCCGTAGATGATCGAGCATGCTCTTCATGTCTTGACTCTTCACATTATATGGAAGAGCAAAGGTCTGTCGGTTGGTCCTGATCCATCTCCGGAAGAAGTCCGCTATCGAGAGATGCTGGAGGAACAACGCGAGTCTCTTCTGGAGAAGTTAACCGAATATGCAGTTGGGACCCAATCGAACACTGTAGAAGGGGTTAAACGGGCGGTATGGAAGCTAAATATTCATCCATGCACTTTTGTTACTCACATCTTCATATGTAGGCTTTTAAGCATCTCTTGGACCTGCACATTCTGTTCTCTGCCGCTCAAACAGTTGCTGCTGACGGTACTCCCCTACCAATGGCAGCTGTGTCTCTGACGATGGATGACGAAATTCAGTATCGCTGTGCTGGCTATGTACAGGCTGAAATCGAGGGCTATGCTGAATTCCTTGACGAAGATGCTGACGATAAGAAGTCAGATGAAGGTAGCGACGGAGCAGGCCCCAGTGAAGATGAGCAAGATGATAATCCTAAGAAATCATTGGGAGTTCGCGCAACCAAAATAACGGGAAATGGTATGTTTCATGTCTACTCTTCGGAGATACGTGATAGCTAATTCTTTCTTGCAGTGGATACTGCTTCTAAATCTCGTTTAGAGCAGGAATATTTCTTCATCGATGTTATGTCAACTTTCTTGAGGGCTATTCGTGCTGGCGCTGTGAATATTCGCCACGGAGCTGTTCTTCTCACCCACTACGGTCGATTAGGCGTGGCATTCGATACATGCTCCAAAGTAATCGTCGATGTCCTTCGTGAAGAGGGTATGATGAACAACAACGGAGAAGTTGTTGTCACAGTTCTTACGCAAGCACTTCGAGAGGTGCGTTATCTAAGTCGGTGGTTTCGAAATAACACTCACCTGTCTCCTTAGGCGTATACGCTCGTCCTTGACGGGGTTGTTAGGGATGAAACCAACTGCCTACAATTGGCGAAGCTCCTTTCCAGCTGTTTCATCATCAGGGGGAGCCAGCTTTCCATCGTCCGGCGCCTCGAGAGTCAATATGCTGTTCAAGTACATATGATCCTGCTGACTTGGATCGGCAAGCGACTGGCCACTTACGAAAGTAACAAAAACAAGAAGTCTCTCAAGGCGGCGGCTATGTTTTTCAAAGTGCTCGTTCCATTATTGTCAGTCATCGACAGTAGAGATGCCCTCAAAATGTTTGTGTCTTAGTCCATATTTGCTGGCTTCCAGGAGCTGATAATTCGAATAGCAAAGCTCATATGGACCAGGTCCTTGCCCAGGCCAAAGTCGAGGTGTCTGCCACGTCAAAAGCATGGGAACCCCAGCGGGCTTTTGAGAAGCGACTGGTAACAGCTATGTCGAAAGAGAAATGTAAGCATGTTCGGCAGTTTCACATTTGACCAAATCAATCTTATTTTTATTTCACCCCAAAGCATCAGGGGTGAGAAGTCGCAGGGCTCGAAAGGGTGGGAAGAGTGTCGCTGCTGCCTCAAGTGATGAGGATGAGAGTGAGGTGGAAAAGCTCGTAGAAGATACAGACGTCGAAGCGCAGCCTCCGATAAAACCTCGTCGTACGACGCGAGCTCGTCCAGTGAAACCTGCACACGAACCAGAACAAGACGATACTGAAGGAGATCATGAACCAATCACTCCTAGGGCTCGGCCAAAGCCACGACCTGTCCGCAAGGCAGTCGATACTCGAGGGCAATCACCACCTAAAGATGTCCACGAATCTCCTGCACCGTCGTCGCCAAGTTCAGTCACCGCTTCTGATGCACCTCAGGACCCGAAGACACCCATGACACCTCGAAAACGACCGAGGGAGGACGAGGATGTGGATGTGGAAGAAGTGCCGTCTGATCTGCCAAACGGCACTGAGGAGAATGGCAACCAATCATCTGGGCAGGAAACTCTGGCCGCAGATATACAAGTTCGCAGAAAAAGGGTTCGGCACTAAATCTAGTCTGATATTGTTCACTGCTTCCTTTACTTATTCTTTAATTTCTCTTATGCTTTGTGCTTGCTATCGGTGTATGGACTGCGATTGCAATTGTGTTATACTGTAGCAAATATTTGTTGTAATAACACGGATATTACTAGGTGAACCGTCCAGGGCAAAGTTGAGGTATGCGATATGTATATGTACAGTAAAGAGCGACTTGTGCAAGTGAGATAAGTTAATCGTTAGAATGGGCATTAAATATCAGTCGTCATCAGAAATCATGCCGAATGTAGCGAGCATGGCATTACGCTATGGCCCTTGATTTAGCAAAGACGTTCTGGGTATGCATAATGTCGATGAGGACTTACATCCACAGTCATAGCATTATGAGCCTCCTCGAATGTTGAGCTGCCAGGGAGAGATAAGGGGCGACCAGGACTGGAGGGATCGCGAGAACGCAACGCAGGCGATGCCACACTTGACTGTGCAGAGCTAGGAGACGCCAGCCCAATGACAGACCGGGATCGGCGCATTTTGGGTTCAGAAATAGAGATACCGAGCATATTATATAATTCCTCTTGCGCCTGAACCAATGCTCTGACTTCTGACGTTGGGGTAACTATATCCGTTGATAAGCCCTAGAATATACGCCATAAGTGAGGGAGCTGATAAATAAGTTGACATTTATCGCTTACAGCAGAACTGCGGGAAGTTAAATCGGTCCTGATATCCATTGGCCTACGACGTGGTATAGGAGGCACCGGGGGTGCATCGTCTGCGTAGAAGGAGCTCTTGGCGCTAGATGGTATGTTTATCCCGCTAAATCTTTGGGAGTTACTTGCAATAGATGAACGTTGGCTTAATCGTCCAGTAGATGATCGTAGACCCGCCTTTGACGCTCGGATGCTCGATTTCCGCACTGCCAAAACACGACTTGACCTCTTCCCAATCTCTGAAGATGGTGTATCCACTCGCTCCGTCAAATACCGCTCAAAGTCGCCGGCAACACCTTCGGCTTGCTGCCAAGCTTCATCCCGCTCGACCTCCAAAGATTCGACCCTTTGACGCATGACCTCGTTTTCTGCTAGTTGCTTTAAGAAGCTGGCATTTAGCTTCCTCAATGCCATCGATAAAGCACTTGCAGAGTGAATCTGTTTCAAGTTTTCCAGCTGTGCTATTTGTTCGTTAAAACAGTGAAGATCTTCGGCAAGCCCATCTAGTGACATAGAGATCTCCTTGAGTTCTTCGACCTGTCGGAAAGCGATAGTCGTGTCAACCCTGTCTACAGGGCCATCCAGTTGACCAGACAAGCTTTCCAATATCCTTCCACGTTTCCGCGTGAGCGATTTGTAATCCGCTTTGGCACTTGTTCTTTGCTTCTCCAGCCGACGCAATTCCTCTGGGATGTCGTTATCAAGAGTTTCCAGACGTAGCAGACGAATTGAGGATGCTTCGGACGATTGCTTGATAGCACGTGAGACAATATTTTGCAACTGGGTCGAACTAAACGTCCATTTAGCTGCCTCCATCGTGTATCCTCTCCATTTCATCGGTGGAGCCTGGAATTTAGGAGAAACCATAAGAATAGGATTTGCTCTCCGAGCAGCAACTTGAGGGCGGTTGCTGCCGATAGATGAAACAGAGGCATTGCGGGCTCTCCCGATTGCAATAGGTGAAGCGCCGTGTTGTTGACTTGGTCGACGAGGACCAGCAGGTAAAGGTGGCCTTGTCCGGGGTCGTCTATTGGATAGATTGGAAGAAGTAGATTCCGATGCAATAGGCGTATGATCGCTTCGAACACTACCTGCAGGGGTAGATGGTCCGAAGCGAGCACTCGATTCACCACTTCCCGGCGTAAGACTACCATTGTACTGACTGATATCGACAACAGTGTAATATGGCGGAGGAGAACCGAGGGAACTAAGCTCTCCCGTGCTCATTGTACGGTGATGGGCATTGAAGTTGGGTGGGGGCAGCGTTGGAGGTGGGGGTAGCGCTGGAGGTGGGGGTAATGGCGCTGGAGGTGGGGGTAATGGCGCTGGGGGTGAGGCCTGCACTGATGGTAATGGTGTCTGCACTGGGGGTAACAGTGCCTGCACGGACTGGAATGAGGGGGTAATCATGGCGGGAGGCGGAGTAGGGACTAGAGAATGTGCTGGAAGAGGAGTGGGGGCGACTGAAGGTAAAGGAGGTGAAGCAGAGGACTCAGAATCAGCGATTTCAGGAAAAGCTGCTCGATTTTGCGGGGCAGCCTCAGGAGTACTTCGAGACCCGGAGGGGTTGTCCAATTGTAACACTGGTGGTCGGGTACGTGGACCACGCGCAATCTTTTTTGGCCCAGATGATTGAGAACTCCCTGACGGCGATGGTGATGGAGGAAGGGGTGGCAGACTTCTCTTTGATGAGCTGCGTGAGACTACAGAGATTACAGAGCTCGCGTCCGACGCGTGAATACTGCTAGTTGCTCTGCTGGGTGGCCTGCTGCCTCCTTGCGTAGAAAGACCATGGATTAACCCTGATGCGTTATCGACCGACAAAGAGTCAGTAGTCGGGGTTGGATGAGCTAACCCGTTCAGCGACTTTGATTGGACACCGTTCTCTTTAGGGGTAGCTGAGACTGAAGCATCTACTGAAATGTCACCGTGCGATTCCGGTTCTATTGGGGTCTCTTCCTCTGGCAGTTCCTCGATAGAGCCACCTATATGGAAGTCCATAGCTTTATCTTCCAATATGTTCTGATCGTCCGTGTTGTGAGAAGTGGCTAACGGAGACGGAGAGGCTACTCGAGCACGAGTCACGCTCCCCGACCTCGAATGCCTAGCTCCATGCACAGAAGTCGCTGCTCGCGTGAGAAGGATCTGCTGGGCAAGACTTGGCTGCTGAATACCTCGACCAGGAAGTGCCGCTGACATTGGCGAAGATGGCATGGGAGGAGCAATTACATACTGAGATGTCGAACTTCCTCGGTACACATCTGGTGTCGGGGCAGAGCCAGGTGAAAAAGCTGGGCTGAAGCCGCTCGGTGTTTCAGGGAAGGTTTGTTCAACAACATTGTCGCTATTCCCAGTTGATGGGGTGGTACTACCAGCTGAGCTCTCTGGCACAGGTGAGACAGTAAGATTATATGCCGTGATATCTTTGGAATCCCGCACGACTGTGATTGGACTAGGAGCACTGCCGGAGCGCTGGCGATTGAATACCCTGCTAAGAGGCGGAGGAGCAAGTCTATCATTCGGCTCCGGACTACCGACGGAAGATGTTGCGCTATATATCGAGCCAGCTGTTGAAGGAATACTACTTGTTGGGGATAGCTAGTTGTGGTTGATAAGTGATTCATTATACTTGGGAGGGAAGCGCGAGAAAGCACACCTGAATCGAAAGTGGACGCTCTCCAATTGGAAGGAGATGTCTAGAATACGGCCGTGGATCAGAAGCTTTGCGGGATACAGTCCAGCCTACCGAACATTAAGTATCGAAACGGGTTAATACCCAGATCAATAACATACCTCCAAGGCCTGGTGATAAGGGACTCCGCGCTCTCGCACCAAGAGGTTGACTTCTCTGCGAATCCCGCCGATTGAATGGAGTTGAAGGAGATAGTTGTGAGCTTGACTCTTCAGAAATCGGTGAGAAAGCGGGTCGGAAATTACGTTCGCTGGGTGCTGGCCCATCTGAGGAGAATGAATAATAGTCTAGTACATCGCCGAGGTCCTTTGGTGAGGAAGGATCAGACGTGATCGATAGACTGGGTGACATAAGATTATTAGGTTCTGGTGAAGTTGGATAGCTTGAATTAGAATCAGGTGACTGCGGAAACTCTGGGTCCTGCTCTTGGTCTGATGGAGAAGAGTCAAGAGCAGCGTCAGGTAAGGGAGGGAGAGCAGCGGATGGAGGAGGGTTGGGGGTGAGACGCGTGGGAGAAGGCGTAGGACTGGCTCTTGATGCACATGCAGCAATACTTGCACCCTTATGCTTGATCTCTGGGGTTGGCGGTGCAGATGATGCAGCCTCAGATATCCTTGAAATACGCCGTCTCTCTGGGAAATCAGCATCTTCAGCAGGAATACCAGATATGCTGTTAGATCGTGATCGAATTGGTGTGCGGGGATGTGGTGGTATATCAGGGGAAGGCTCGGAACCCGGACTTAAGCTGCCTGTGCTGGACCGTCTTCTCAGAATGTTCTTCCGCTTATCACGACCTTCTGATCCAGAGAGTCGAGGTGTTTTGGGGGGGACATATAACAGCTCTGCATTTGGCGGTATAGGTGGAACGTCGCCAAATCCGGGTGAAATGCTGTCTACTCCCCCGCTGAGCTTCCGTTCTCTCCAATTTGGCGAGGCAAGGAAAGGATGTTCACCGCGGGGAAGAGTGGCCGAATCAGAACGAGTTAACGTAGAGAACCCACTCCGATAACGTGATGAACGGTCGCTGGAAAGTATAAATGTATTCGCCATTAGTGCGCGAGCTAGCGTAGTTCCAGACACTGCGGAAGAAGCTGGTGAAGATATTTGGGATAAAGGTCGCGAGGGGCCATAGGTGAAGGAGCCTTCTCCAGAGCGCAAGACCTGAAGCTGCGGACTGAGGGCGCCATTGGGTATCTTAATCGGACTTGGAGGGTATTTTTTCATCGCGGGCGAGGTTATCTGGTCCTGCATTTGTGTCGATGAATGGGGAAATGGGGAAAGATTGACAAAGGCTGAAGCCTGAAATACTAGCATTGAGGATGGTCAGTTGCGAGGGCAATAAAAGTACTCACATCCATAGCCTCCAAATTAGCAAGTACATCCTCCGACGATGTCGACATCTCTTCATCGTCCTCACTGATGTCTTCCGGCCTGGCCCTCAAGGCTGCCTCCATAGCACTGCGCGCTAAAGCATTCCGCTCCCCACTCCCACTCCCACTAGCTCCGAGCGAGCCGCCTTCCAACGGCACCGTAAATGCCTCTGATTGCAAGAAGCCCGAAGAGAACCAGTCTGTGAGAGGTTCCCGAGAGATGTCGATATCTAACTTCACTTGAGGAGAGTAGCTAGACTCTCCTCCGACGCGTCGGGAGCTTTCTTCCGCGTTTCCTGGCTCCGAGTATTCCAGCGCGTGCAGACTGCTGTCGTTAATGTCGATAACGTCCGGAGAGGCATATGGGTGCGGCGAGGAGATTGAATCGAGCCGACGAATAGAGAATGGAGATTTAGCTACTGCTTTGCCTTTCCGTTTCGTCTTGTAGTTTATGAATGATGATATACTTGGCATATCGAAGAAGTGGGATAGATAGAAGAAAGAAGGAGTGGGGGGTGAAACTCAGGAACAATCCCGAGAGCCAGGGAGCGGGACGATGATAACCACAGCGAAGGCCAGAGCGCGACAGTGAGAGGTGAATGGCATGGATAGCAACGATCCCCACCTCAGTATCATTCGGAGTGTTTGTTGCTGTTGCCGGCATCATCTAATCCGTGTCCTGCACCGGTTTTGCCGGTTCAATTGATGTGTGTGGCTAAGATTAGACGCGCACTGACGAAGGATATTCAGCAAGCGGTCTCATCCGGGGAAGGTGTTTGATGGTATCGGAGGTGAGGCGGTGACAACCGAGCCACAGAAAATCATTCAAGGCAGCGCAAATTGGGATCAATTATACGGGCCGCTGGATTGTAGTTGCAACTTGCGACGAAACTTCGTAAAGCAGTAGCCAAATAGTGCGCAGTACCGTCGAAACGTTTGCCATGGACATACTTTAAATTTGTGCTAGCCCGGGACAGCACTCGATGTTGGCTCGACGCAGGCTCGACATGTCGATGATGGTTGCATACGGTGTCACAGGCTTTTAGAGGCTTCTCCGTGTGGTGTGACCCACCACATCGACACCTGCTCGCGTAACCGGAAAAAATACAAATTTGTCTATGACAATCCAAAAGTTGCACGATTTCGACTGACCGCATCAGTTCACCCAGGCGTTTCATCATGCAAGCGCGTCGGGCATAAGCAAATGTCCATAAGACCCTGTAAATAAATGATGCGTAGGGAATATGTGTAGCATTTAAGTGAACTCACGCACATATTGTCCTCAAAACTCAGTATTATGGGCTACTTTCGGTTGGCCTGTGTTCTTAGCTGTTCAAACGAGAATCCCCAAGAAACGCGGTGTTGATGTGTGTTGATCGGGAGCTTCCAAGTCTCTACTGCACCGCCACGTATGACAAAATGCATGTTTACATGCTGACGGTCACTCGAAAACCGACGTTACACACAGTGAATGAAGCGATCGTATCGTAAACCATCACGTCCCCACTGCCACTCCAGCAACATGATTAGTCTTTTCCTAGAGCCTATCTCTCTCCCATTCCGCTGGTGCAAAGATCGTTCAGCTATTACCGTACGTACAGCATCCGGCATGCGTTCCGAGAGATTTATATTCCCACAATTTGTGCTTAGGCCTTGCGAATAAACATCTCACCAAACAAGGGCGATCAAAAGCTATAAAACACCGGTGAACGGCGTCAAATTCAGATGTCCTATCATCACGAGATCAACGTTTCAAGCGCTCTCGACGTCAAGGCCTCTTAAGCATTAGATTATCCATAGAGGATGCAAATTTTTCCTATTTTCTCCTTCGAAATGTCGTACATCTCAGTATCACTCATTTTTACAATGAGTTTTTGAACGAGCATCTCCTCGCCTACTCCAACCCGTTCTGCGCTTTAATCGCTGATTCTCCTCAAGGAGAGTGACGTATTCTGTTTGAGGCTAGAGTATTGTAAGGCCTGGGCAGCTCATCGTGACTTCGGTGAGCCTTAGCTCGCCGGCAGTCGCGATGTGGGTACGTACGGATGAGAACCGCTCTACCAAACCAACACGAGCGCCCTCTGTGAAATTGAATGTACTACTATGAATGGAGAAGGGCGCCTTGCGGCGTCGCAGTAGGCCTGCATAGTGGCGCAACTTGATGCCCGCAACCAGGCACTGATTGTACCTGTAAGCACACTTGTAGACTATTTTTATCTTGGCGCGAAGTGCCCAAGTGAACATGAAGACCTTGCAAAGAGTCAAGACCACAGCACCAAAAATGACACTCATGTTCCAGCTTCAATGCTTAGCCTCCTTCACAATGCTCTGGGATTTTAGAAAGTCAGATCATGACGCACTCTTCACAAAGTTTGATATGTCTCGCCTAACAAAAGTGCAGGGTCAAAGCCTACATACCTGGATTATCATTGAGTAAATGTTTCACATTGGCTCCGTACGTGTGGTACAGACCCAATATAGATATATAAAAGGCTCTTTGAGTCTTCAAGCTTCAGTAGACGCTGGCTAGAAGCTCCTGGTCGTCCTGTTCTATGCAGCTTATCTAAAACACGATCAATTCCAGTAGAACTTGAACACCAGGGAGTTACAGTCGAACCTCCCATACTCCTCCTAACCCATAATCGATAGCTTTGGATGACTACCAACTTGTCATTTGCACCAAATTCAGCCTCTCATAACCCATAACCTCTCATAACCCATAACCTCTCATAACCCATAACCTCTCATAACCCATAACCTCTCATAACCCATAACCATAACCCGGAGGGTCTACCGAAGGGTATGGATTAAGAGGGGTTCGACTGTATACGATTCTCTCCAAATTATCCCCTTTGAAAAATCCATTCATCACGTTTAACTCACTGATGGGATATCTGATTACTTTATTAAATAAGCTTGCGTGAGCGAATCATGCTTCTTCGGTGCTTTTTACAACTTATCACACCGGTGTCTTTGCCTAAATTCTAGATGCGAGTTAGTGTATTCGCTGAGGCAATGGCTCACTACTATGTAGTGCGTCTAGTAAAATTATCTTGTACTGCTGCGCCTGCGTTAAGCTGATACTTACCTTTTGCTTACCCTTCATGGTTGAATTATATACAAAGGATAATTATCAGATATGCATTTTATAACACCTGGCTACTGAACGGCATTCCAAGATTTCTAAAAATAGAGAAACTCGTATTTCTAAATTCCCATGGACTTGAATTCCCTGATGAACATAAATAGTGCTTATTCTCACGGCATGTAGTATATGCCATCACATGCGTTGTTAACTCCTCACAAAATGTAAATAACTCTTGCATGCTACATGATAGCTAGCAGTTCATAAGGCATTGACAAAGGGGTTCAAGGAGACGTATCGCGGAAAGCATGCACGTGCTACATATGCAGAGCGCTGGTCAACACTTACTATGCTCAGTACGTATGAAACGGCGTGGTATAAACCGATGTGTTTATGGTTGTGGAAAGTGAGAGCCGTCGCCGTCTCCTGACATCCTGAAGACTGCTTGAAGATGTTCTAGCCGTCGAAATACATACTGCATGACTTGACGCGCCGTTAGAAGCTGCCTAAGGAACATTCGCGGGGCCGTCGTACGTAGTCCACTGATAACTTTATCTCTAGTCTCACATGAGACCCAGCTATACTTTGTCCGAAGGGAAGACTCAACTGTCCTTCTCAAAAGATTTCATGTAGCTTCTATCACCACGTCTCTGGTGGTTCATTAATGAAGGGGTGAGAACGAAGACTGCCACAACCTGCCAGCCAACACCGCTCTAGAAGCGCAACAATGTGTGAAAGAATCAGCGATGACGACGATAGCATCTTCAAAGTACAGGTCATGCCCGCGTGGCGTGTCAAAGAGCACGCTAAATGAAGACAACGAAGTTGCGTGAGGATCAGAATCGCCGCGAAGAATCACGGGAAGTCGGAAATAACGTATCATGCAAGTAAGGACATGAATCGCCGTTGACGCAAAGAGTTTTTTGAAGAGTCTTTACGGCACAAAAATGATGATTAATTCGAGGAAGCCGCGGTAAACGGGTGCAGTGGAGAAATTGGGTATTTGCCGTCAGTCCGAATGAACTATAACATAAGAATTTACCTGGAACTTGCCAACAAATTGCCAAGAAGAACGAGAAAACATACCCGACTCGGAAATTGGAAGGCCCCGAGTTCAGTGAAGAGGTGAAAATTCCAGGAAATTCGATATCTTCAGTCTAAGGATTCGGTTCAGACATTAGGAGCAGGCTCTACCGTCGGATGAAGTACGTGGCGTTGAGAGAGAGCCTTCAGAAAAGTCAGGTTGTGTGTAAATTCCGCGAGAGCTTGCATGGAGCGCAGAAGAGTCCGAGGGAATTTAGAATTCTGCTCGCGGAGAATGAGGTCTTGGATCGCAAAGACAACTGGGAGACTTTAATGATCCGACGAATGTTAAAGCCAGCAAGTCTAATCTCCTGGACCAGCCGTTGATGTTCCTCGTCCGTTAATGACCAGAAGCCGATGTCGCCTGCGTATGCGCACGGCACATTGGAAAATGTTATTAGTATGAATCAGGCCTAAGTATGATGACTCACCTGGAAGTACTTCCATTAAAACCTAAGTAATCTCGACTCTCTCCAGCTTTACACCAAGTCTCGAGATCTTCGGGTCTGAAGCTGAAGATCTAACGCCTAATCTGGATGTTCCAAAGAGCCGAATGCGGGCTTGGTGTGATGTTGTACGATTATGCATTATGATTGGCGGAAGGCGGCTACTGGTGGAAGAAGCGTGTCGGAATCTATCCCCGGTATCAAAATTAAATTTCGTCTAGGTTCCTGTGCAGCTGCTTGAGTGCGCTGAAAATCCATGGGCCATGTTTGCGTTCCCCCATCACGATCACGGTTTCCTGGAGATCCATTGCAATCATGGGCAATGGAAGAGACCAAAAGGTTGAGAGACAAGTTCGTGCACAGCGCCACTGTAGATTGGAGTGGGAAACGCAATCACAATTAAGACTTTTACAACCTCACCTTCAGCCGCTATGTTCTATCGTAGCTTTATCTTTATCGATAAGCCTGCTAGTGCGCTTGTGACGGGCCGGTGAGGGAAGGCAGACGAGCACTTGACTGTTGGGCGCTGAAATTTTGCACAACAAAAAACCAGAGCAGTGGATGGGAGCGAGAGGTACTGGCCCCATAGGGTGCGGTCCGGTGGAAGACAAAAGAGGGTGTTACGCAAAGGTCGCCGTTCGCTTGAAAATGGAGGTAGGGACGAGAAGACAGGCGACAATAAGTAAAACAGCTGACTGCACTTACCACACTTGCCGGGTGATCCGACACCGGCAGGAGAGTGGGCCGGTCTACCTTTGAGAAGTGCTAGATCCCGCTGAACTCTGATTCCAGAGGTGTCTTTTGAGTCTTGACGAGGTCGCAGAAGCCTTGAAGATTGAAGTGGACAAATCACCTCTATCTAGCTCTATCTCTATTTTGAAGGAAATTTGAAGAGAAATTTGCACTTCAATAAGGTAAACGGAGCTAGCTGTCTTCTCATCGCAATCCTCCTTTTTTCGTTCATGACAGGCTAGGATAATCGGATTGTTCACACCTGCCAGTGCTAGGAGTCTAGGGGATCGTGCTATCTGTCAGAGCCGCCCACTTATCCTGTCTTCTGGCCTCCTAGTCGACGTCGTGTTCTTCGCATGATGCCATAGACCATATGGCGTCGCCTTCATGATGAGTACGCTCATCGGATGTGACGTTGCGTGGACGGTCAAACGGTGTCGAAGGGAAGGAAGAAGCTGCGTCATCGTCTCAGCTACGCCGGAGATAAAGTTTGGGTGCGTAGCAGATAAGCGCGAGCGGTCAACCGGGAGGTTGGGTCGAAGGTGGACATATTTATGCGACGGGGTAAGTGTTTGAGGAGCTTGTAGTAATGAAAACATAACTTCCCCGCTGCTCCTGAGAATATATTTGCCTAGCTGGGCGACATTCAGCGTCGGTGACGAATGCGGATTGACCCAAATCAAGATGTGAACGGGGGGTCAAGGCCGGGGGAAGTACACACTCGCGCGCCGAATTGGCTCCGGTGGGCTCCGCCAAGTCTCCTCTAGCGAAATGCGGCAGGCTGTGGATCGAGATGCTTAGTCAGGATCACGATCGCGCACGAAAATCAAATGCGAGGCCAGGGTCGCTGGATCTCGATCTTCTTTGTTCAATTTTTTGAGTGGGAGGGTTATCCTTGGGCTTGTGGCAGGCCGGTATGCAACACGTTTTGCGGTGACCAGCGCGTCTCTTCCTCCCACGCGCATTTTGGAGGCCTATCGTCAGCCAGCTCCTGGTGTCAGGCCTTCTCTCTTCCTTTTCTTTGACACGCCCGCGATCGTCTGCTTTCGTTTGCGCGCTCTGCGCTTTAATTTCCCCCCGGTCATTGTACGGCAACGAAGGGCTTCCTGGAAACAACTCGGCCGTTTATATACTTCCGTCACGTCTTGCCCCGGCTTCACATCTTAATTCTATCCACGTCTTCCTTGACGAATTCCTCTCCTTTAACCTCTTTCTCCTTTCCTTTCTCTTCACGCCCCTCTCTATCTCCCTATTTCACGTCTCTCCATGTCTGGCCTTTCTCCAGCCCGCCGCATCCGGGACAGGACCTCAGATCTTACGGATTTTTTTCGCGGACACGGCGCCCACCACCCGCGTCAGGTGCAGAGCGATACCGAGAACCATGTATCCACATCGACCTTAGAAGTTCCAAGAGCGGGAGAAACATCGGGCTCAGGATTGACGAAGAAGAAAACTACTAGGATTCCTTTTCTAGGGCGTACGAGGAAGAAGTCTAACCAATCTGCCACCTCTGGCCCCTTTTCCTCTGGCACCGACCGTGAATCGTCGGATATTCCAGAGAGGTTGAGCAGAGCGGCCAGTTCAGATCAGTACGTTCATTTTCTATTTCCTTTTGGCGCTGTACGCATCTTCCCGGGTGACGTCCTTGGGAAACAACGAGCATCGCGGGTGTCCATCTTATCAGCACGCTGCTAGATGTCCCTGCAATATCTTTTGTTTTCCTTGAAGGCTCGTATGCAGCACCCTGGCTCCAGCGGAGCACAGGTGATGCTGCTGTCC
Organism: Nidularia sp. FH-822889; assembly: GCA_036937115.1. Lineage (NCBI taxonomy): Eukaryota > Fungi > Basidiomycota > Agaricomycetes > Agaricales > Nidulariaceae > Nidularia > Nidularia sp. FH-822889. Next base: position 90,969 of record JASFDF010000055.1, read on the forward strand.
AAGCATCCACTGCGACGCGTACAGCTTTCGAAATTATTACGTTAATCTTGGGCTAATCTTTATTCATTCTCCAGTCCATCCGCGTATTATCCATCGGAGTCCCCTCCGTCTCGCCCCCCGCTTCCAATCAGAGTCCCTTCCATAAAAACTCCATCACCGTCCCTCGGTTCTAAATTCGCTGCACATTTTTCGACTGCAAGATCACGAAAACCCCCTTCACTACCTACTGGAAGGTCTTCCCCGACGCCTTCGGCCCATGGAACGCTGTCACCTCCTTTACCCAGCCCGCGTGCGTCGTCCTTCGACTCTGGTTCTTCTAGTGCGACCCGGAATGGCTCGTCGACTCCACGACCAGCACCAGCACAACCGACCATCACAGTCTCCTTCTCGCCCGATAATGTCGAGGAATACAGAGATTTATTTACGTTGCCTCAAAACAGAACGGCCCACAGAGCACCATCCCAACCTCTGTCCCCAACCCGGCATGCTAGTACCCGCCGTCGCGACGGCGATTCAGATAGCACTCCACGATCAACTCCACCCTTGGATCAACCCATGCGATCGGCGACTTCGGATGACTCCACACTCACTGGCATGGCCTTGCACACTCCCCACCGTAAGCAGGACTCACCCCGGAGTTCCAACGACGACAAACCGCCCGCGTCGCCTTCCATAAAGCCACCGCGGCAGCAATCCAGTTCAGCATCTAAACGTGCTGATAGTGTACTCGATGCGGAAAAGAGCAGCAAAACTGCGCTCTCGAGGCGGGAGGGCAGCACCCGTTTCCCTGTGAAACCGCCATCCGCTACCCCAGCGCAGCTGTATGCTACAGCAACCAGAACTCCGGCGCCGTCCACCGATGCCCCGAGCCCGACAGCAACAAAATCACGTATTCGGACCCCGTCTACTGCCTCAGATCGTCGCAGCAGCACTAGACCCCCATCAATGCCACTACCTCCACCGCCCACCTCCGGCTCTGGATCCCCACGCTCATTGGCTCCAGATATTCCCACCCCATCCACGCCATCGTCGCCATTACCGGACATTCTCACCAACAGCAAACCCCTGCTACGACCGCGAGCCAACACAATCGGAACAGTTTCAAATGCACCAGCGGCCAGTTCGCCCGGGGTTTCTCCAGCCTCTCCGAATTCAGCTGCGGAAGCCACACCTAGGCCAACGCCGGAGCACCCGATTAAGCCACCGTCGGACTTTAATGTCAACACGGCGACCAGGGAGGAACTGAAGGCCGCGCTCATCTCGCGGAACCAGCAATATGACGAGCTGGCAAGCTACCTGCTGAAGCTCGCGGAGGGCCATGTTGCCGAGACCCTTGCGTTGGAGAAGAAGATCTCGACGATGGAGCGCGAGGCGGCCAGGAAGGATAAAGAGATCAAGGGCCTGACATGGTTGGTCGTGAACAACCGCGGTCCGCCCGTTGGGCCTGCTGCCACCGGTGGAAATGCAGCGGCATCATCTCGACCCCCGAGCACGGTTGATTCAGATCGCGGCTCGGCGAGCAGTCCGTCGGTTGTTTCCAGCCGAATGTCTTCGATTCGCCGATTCCAGAATATTGACGACTCGGGTGCTGAATCGTATCCCACATCCGGAGGAGAATCTATTCGCGGCTCAGGAACGTCTGGGACTGAGTCGGTGGCTTCGTCTACGCGCGACAAGAGGTTTAAGAGGCCGTTCACTCTAGGTGAGAGTAGTTACAATCTTTACCGGGCAAGCACCACGGTGAGGCGCCCGATGGACGCAAGCAAGGCCAGTTCTTTAAGAAGCGATCATACTGTTTCAACTGCGTCATATTCTACGGCATCAACGAATCGATCTTCGGTATCTTCGTTGTCTCCATCTCCTTCGTCCTCATCCTCTTCGTTGCTGTCCCCTAGTCCAACTATTGCCAGTTCTTCTCTGTCCGCAATACCAGAATCCGCATCGCCAACCGTGCAGCCTTCAAAAGAGTCGGACGACCAGTCCCACCGTTCTGCCAAACGCCTTTCGCAGTCTTCTGTTGCATCTTCTTACAATGCACCCAGCAGCTACGGAGCTAACATAAAACGCAGCCGTCCTACTTCCATCGCGCAAGTCCTAGAAAAATCCCAAAAAAACTCTAGCGTGGAGGACGTGCTCGAAAAACTTCGCCCCTTTGGGAAACTCCCCCCTTCCCCTTCGCCATAAACTGATTGCTCTGTTGCACGGAACATATCCCATATATCCCAGTCATTCATCAACACACGCTCCTTTCCACTTCCCGTCTATACCTTACCAACAGTTCGACATTCCTATCCTATGGTTGGTTATTCCCCTTACTATTCTATTGATATCTTCTCGGATATCCTACTGCGTTGGCCAACGCTCCTTATTGTCTATTCTCGGTTGATGCCGGGGCTTCTTGCATTTTACTTACTCTGCTTCGAGGTTGCTAATTTATCTCGGCCATCCGACCTAGTCGGATCTCTAATGGACTATCAAGCATGTATCCCCCGGGAACACTTTCGCATTCGCTGTACAACATACTCATCATCTTATTTATGTCATCTAGTACGGCTTTGGGTTTTCTGCATCCATCATCTATATTTACCCTTTTCATTTGGCTCACTATACCTGCATCTGTATAGTACAATACTATGTACAGTGGAACATAGGATTTTCAGGATCATCATATTTATTATATCTTTCGTTCTTCAGTCAGTCTAAGCTTCACGCTGCTTCAACTATTCGATAATGGCTCAGGGGCGGTCAGCCATTCTGACAATAGTCTTCAGGTATTAGGGCGCATCAGCGCGTCAGCCCTGGAAGGAAGTGCTAGCGCTAACCGTCTAAGTTATTTACGTCATACCGAACTAGTAAAGATTTGGCAAATTTTGCGGACATTGAAGATTCCGAAGGAGCTGAGGGTGTGCACATGTACTAGTGGCATCTGGCGACAGTGTCATGAGTATGGTATGCTCCGGAGTCCGCTGCACACCGTACTATGCACTTTCTTGGAGGGCTACATACTCTATCGCCTGCCGCAGACATTCTTCCGAAATCTGTCAACCTGAAACCCTACATCGAGACATCAGAACAAGCTGTAAGTGAAATGTTGCTACCTAGGTTTAGAGATTATATCCGTGACCCTCACCTTCGTAAAACCGAAGTGAAACAAATTGCCCATAAATAAGCGAGAGTATGTAGATGTATAGATAGTATCTCATACAAGGTAAAATAAAAAGCCTAAGAACGAGATTGCCACCCCCAGATCCCTATGGGATTTACCCAAGAACAGTTGTCGAGTGAATGAACATCTGAAACACCACAAAAACGCCTCGCAAGTGGGTGGTATGTCGCAATGTGGCTTGTCGGTTCTTCGAGGGTGGTTGCTGGACGAATCCGTGGACGAGTACGAGCTGGCGAAAAGATATCAGTATTCAATTACTAAGCCTCTTCAATATTGATGCTCACCTTTTCTATCTATGTAATGGAATATTGACATACGGGATTCTAGAAAATAGGGTTCTTGCATGAGATTGCGGATATCATACCGAAGGATAGGGTCCGCACGTAAGAGCTATAATAAAGAGTCCATGACAGCACAAAGGCGAAGAAAGGCATAACGCATGCCCACAAGGTACCCCTGCACTTCGGGCCTCAGGTTGAACTGCGCAAAGAACGCAAACTTATCGCACGCCGATTTACAATAATATGCCAGGTCCTCCGGGGTATCAAATAGAACGCCTCCCTAAAGCAAATCGGGACGATGCATTAACGGACGTAGAATCATGACTGGATGAACGAACTCACCGATCCCTCCAGCTCAAAAGCGATACATCCGAGGGCCCAATAGTCCACTGCAGGGCCATATTGATGCCTGACCCTTGGCCTCACCCGCCCATTCAACATAATCTCGGGAGCTTGGTAGGGACATGTTCCAACGTAGGCGCAGGTATATTGCCCGCCGGGGCAAACGTAGCCTCTTGAATGTATGTAAGCGAGACCAAAGTCGGTGATGATCGCGTTGTTTCGCCAGTCGACTAGGATGTTCTCCGGCTTGATGTCAACATGGATGATGCCTGCTTTATGTAGGGCATAGATACCCGCAGCCTAAGGCGTAATCAACTATGGGTTACAGAGAAGAAATGAGACGAAATGACGCACGATTTGAGCAATCCACCGCCGCTTGTTTTGGTCCAAAAGCTCTGACCACTCAGAGCGTGCCACCAGAATATCCATAAGGTCACACCGCATCAAAGGCTAGTCGAAGAGTTTTAGCAATGCAACAGCTGATAGTCATTATCAAATAACTTACCATGCACAGGAACAGACGCTCCTCATCCACCATGGCGCCATCTGCCTGCATAAGAAATGCGCCACCATAGTGGTGGGCCACCTGAGAAATCTTCTTGTAAGCCGCCAGCTCCTGAAGGTATATATGATGTTGGTGATATTCGTCGAGTTTTGCTTTGTTGAAGACCTTCAGACAAAACAAGCGTGCCCGGGTGCGCGTTGTTGACAGCGGTGGGTTTTACACGCGCAATGACTGCCTGTGCGACTTCACTGCCCTCAGCGAGCTCGCATACGACTGAGAACTGACCAAAGCGCCAACCTCTGAGAGGAAGAGAGGGGCGGGATAAAAAGGAAGAGGATATCGGTGAGGAAGGAGGGGCGGGAGGAAACAGGGGCGAAGAAGGAGCCGACGGCGACGGCAGTGAGGATTCTAGAGAAGCATCGAGGTTGGTGATACCGCAGAGAGCTGGTCTATAAGTCGCAGCCAAGATCTTCCGGTGAACTACAGGTGTCGAAGGCGGCTGTGAGACAAAGAAGCTCGGTGGAGGGATTTTGACGAGCAATGGCGGTTGCTTCTTGAGCGGTGAAATCTGTGTAAGGAAAAGTAACACAGAAAGAGAAAACAAGACATCAGCTTGGCGTGCGAGTTAGCATTAAGGAGCAGGGCGCTTCACCTGTATAACCAGCTCCTCCCGGGAAGCCTCCTGTGGGAGAGGAGAGGGTGGGGGGGTGGACGCAGGAGAGGGCGAAGGAGTCCTCAACGGGAGAGTCAGCTTGGGCGAGAGGCGAACGTGCATAGTAGTTGTCAAGGCGGCACAGGACAATTAAGCCAAGGGAAAGCGCGTCGTCTAAGCACCAGATGGCAGTGGAGAGCGAGCTTTGAGCCTCCCCACAGCAGAAGTTAAATAGCACGAGCGCAACTAAGCAAGCAAGAACAATTTGGGATATCGAGGATCGACATTACGGTTTAGTGGTAAGAGGACAATGGGCCACCATGATTTCTGTATAAAAGCGTGTTGAGGTGGTCTTGACGTCTTGCTTCCCTCCGTCCCATCAATCGTCCAAGTGATGGCAAAAGCATGGTGTGTAGCGAGGGCAACCACTATCGACGTTGGCCACTGAGTTTTCCATTGTCCTCCGTCTTGCTTCAGCGCTGGGCTATGCGTCCGTTAAGTGCACTCATTCTCTACAACGATGATGCAGTTTCAGGAGTAAACGGGATATCCCGCCTCTTCTTTGTCTGCTCCCAATAATTTCGAACTAGAGAGTCGAAGAAATAGCAATGAGAACCCGGTATTCAACGAACACGCTGGGTCTCACCATTGTATATCATTGGGTGGCCGCAAGCAAATGTGAAATCCTGGTGGTGCTCTGCCATTATCTATTGCGGACGGAATGGTCGAAGATCGAAACAGAAATGGCCACACTATTTGGAATCCCCGCGTCGTCCAGTCTCGGAAGAAAGGATGCAACGTGCATAGGCTTTCTGTGAGAACACCGAACATTGGGGTTGCTTTAAGCCATAGAATCTCGCATATCAAGTACCCATGGAATAAAAGCTGAACCATTTGGTCCTGTATTCTCCTCTGGAGATCTTTGGTACATTTCAGTCGGTGGCGGCATATGGAGAAGAAACAACGTTAAGAGACTGGATGTAGATTTTGCTGTCCGAAACAATGGTTTAAATGGGTGGATTCATTCAAGAATACAAAAACGCGTACGTTATCTGTATCGAAGCGTTTGTATGGAGCTTCTTGCCGGTATTAGGAATTAGCACCTTGACCTCAGTTTTCGAAGGCTGTGCCTTGGCCTCTATATCCCAGGTCTCTTTCTGCCACAATTTTCCAGCAAATCTGGCTGCATTCATATTTTATCTCTAAAGTTCATCCACAGGAGGCGAAATATCAGTCAAGACTCGATTCAGGTAGGCGAAAAACGGGCACTTTTGGCTTACTGTGCACATAGCATCTGAACGACGGTTCTGAATTCTTACAAAGGGGAGCTTCAGGTTATAAAGCCTCAGTGCATATTAGACATAGAGTGCTCGAAAGAATCGTCAACGTTGGGGACCATCCGTCGCGCCATGATGGCAAGAGCAAAGTAACGGAGGTGGCAATTTCCTTAGTAAGAGCAGAAATGCCTCCGTTCCGATCGGCCGAAAGCTCCGTTCACCCTCCGTACTGGTTTGTTTTGAATCTGACCGACGCGATCACACAACCAATTTGTTTCCGTGGACGACTATTATCTTTCTAAAACACTTTTTAGGTCTTTCTGCGCACAATTATCATGCTCAGCTAAACACCACTTATGACTGTCAATACACGAGTGAGTACGACTGTCAATACATGAGTGAGTACCCGTGCAACGTGTATCCCAGAAAAAAAGAATCCTGCATAATAACATCATTACTAGGGTACTTAATCAGAATGTCCACTGTGCAGTGACGACCTCGCGGTTGGGATGGTCCACTCTGAACCTCCCGAGGTCGAACACTTAATTACACTCAACCCTCTCCGCGGTCGTTCTTGACTGCTCAAGAACCGACTCTCGCTCTTCCTTATAACCGTCACTTCAGCTACATCCCTACTCCCACACATCTGTGTCCACCTCTCTAGGGCCCGTCTCCGGGTGCTGCTGCTGATTTGCCCCATTTTGTACATGAGCTGGAGGCCGAGCGTACACCGGCTCCTCCTCGCCGCGCAGGACGATTCGCGCCTGCGGCTTATAGAAGCGCGCGTAGATGCCGGATGCAATGAGCGCAAGGGGGTGCATCGCTGTGAACACGATGGCGGTTATCTGTTATAAGCAGCATCAATAGACGCATTCTATGTGTAATTCACGAGAAGCAAGGTAAGAGGCTCACATAGACCGGTGCAGGACTAGGGCGCAAGCTCCATATGCTGACGCATATCCAGGTGGCGGCGATGCACCACACAATGTCCCTTCGCAGGAGAATCACGAGGAGCCCGGCGAGGTTGGTTCCGAAGACGACGCCGAATCCAGGCCAGGCGTGCCAGGCGGAGTAGTCGGGCGGTGCCCCGGGGACGGTGGGGGTAAAGGTTAGATTGAGGGTTACACTAAGGAGAGGAACGTTAACGGAGGTGTAGCAGATAAGAAGGGCGGGCAGCGTACAAGAGACAGAGAGGGAAAAGAAGGGAGAGCGGCAGGACGAGAAAGAACCGCAGTGGTGCGTGTATGAGCATTGTGTCGAAGGGGCGCTCAGAGCTGGGCGGGTGGTACACCAGCAATGCGATATTGGAATAGAGTAGGAGGAGCAGGAGTATCCCTTGGAGGATCGTCGATGCGAGGAACCATTGCATTACCTATTATATTGCGGGCATTAACAATAGGGTAGGTTTGGATAGACGGGGGGAAATACGCGTACCCAACAAATAGCCCATAGGGCCATAACCCAATTTGCAAACACCAGCGTCAGGCCAACGCCTTTTATCAGTGCTCTCTATGTCCAAGCATACGACCGTCAGCGCGTATATCACACCTCGTGCCTCATGGCTTACCTTCGTTTCTGGCTTCCCCGCTAGCACAAGGAGCACGCAGTACCCGATTTGTCCTACGAATATCGTGACAACATATGCTGCAATGATAGACGGCCTCGGAGAGATGGAGGTGGGGTGAAGTAGGGATACGCCGCCTGGTGCCCGGGACGCGATTAGGGAATATGGCAGATCAGAGTTGGTAAATAGGACGTACGTATGGACGGCGTAACCACCGTTGAGCAGATGACGATCGTTGCAATGTTTATGAGGAGAGAGAGCGGGGTGAGGACTTGGAGTCTATTGAGAAGAAGGACAATTAGAATGTAAATTTAGCATAGAGAGATTCATACCTGACGAGAGAGAGATAGTCCCGCACGGCGGGATGGGACATGTCTATTGGAAGTGCCTCCATGGTGGCAGTAGTAGAATGTTGAATGTTAGGTCGCAGCTATTTGTAGGGAGAGCTGCTGCATTATCGTGCCCGATGATACGGTATGATGTCATCACTTAGAAGATTGAAGCTTTTGGTAAACAGACTACAACTAACGCCATCAGTGGTCACCATCGACGCGCCGTCTAGGCTACAGTACCGGACAGCCAAAGTCTGACACGCTTTTCCGACGACTTATTTAGAGCTCGGCAAACGTCAGAATTGATAGATAATGTGTTGTGGATGTTAACTACACTTAAATAAAAGAGATTAAACGAGCCGATTTCCTTTAAATTGCCCT